>VXBR01000881.1:1001494-1048384 GCA_013400215.1 Cisticola juncidis
CCCCGGCTTCGCCGCGGGGAGGAGGGAGGTGTTACAGACTGTGTGTGGTTCTGCTCCTTTGGGCTGTCACAGCCCGGGATGAGAGCACATTTCTCTAGTGCTGCTATCCTCTCGTGGTCTTTTTATCCATCTCTCTTATACCAATTTCTTGGTATCTTCAAGCAGAGGATGCCCACCTTTCTGAATGCACGCTGAGTCCCCTTGCTAGTGATCAAGAGTCCCCAGAATTCTCTTCCACTAATACAGTTTTATACAACATGTAAAGCACTTTAACCAATGGAATCTGTCTTAGCTGCACTTATTTATAATCTAAACTTTTTGATCGATCTCTTCATTGCTCAGGAGAGGAAGTGTCACCTTTTATCTCTCCCCTTCCAGGGAAAGGTTAGGAGTTTAGTTCTTGGCTATTTAAGCAATCAAAGGAAAAAACAAAACAAAACTATCTTCCACCTAATGACTTTCATGCTGCATTTTACTTGAGGTTTTTTTTGAGATTGCTTGTATTTATTCTTTCCAGATTGTATTGCTTTCAGTTGTGCTTTTCTGAAACAAATGTTTATAGTTTTTGTCACCAAGACTGATGAAGAACTACTTAAGTTAGAGAAAGGTAAAGCTGCTAAAAAAATGAGGTTCGGAATTTGGGCCTGAATATCATTTATTGCTCAAGGAATAAAACAGATGAAAATTCAGCTGTAGTAAGCAGTGATTTTTGTGACCCTCAAAATAAATCTCACTTCTCCAAACTAGAAATAGAACTGTGCCTGAGTGTGTTTCAGCTTGGAGAGGACTCTCATTAGTTTGTTTTGGTTTGTGTTTTAGTTTGGGAATCAGTTTCAGTGGTATTGCTGGATGTTAAGTCATGGAGTGCCAGGAGACAGATCCCAGTCCAGACTGGCTAATGAAATCACACAGCATTGTTTCCCTGACTGATCAATACACTTCAGACTGGTCCATAAATTTTGTCTCATTATATGCTCTTGCCCTCTGTCTACTCAAAGGGAGCATCAGCATTATAATAAGGTTTTAAAAGACAAGTCACTGTTCTAATGCTATATTGGGAATTCCTGAATTTCTGTTGGAAAACAACAGGCATCTCTGAGACACCTCCATGTTTTGGTTACTGCTGTGCTTGCCCCACTTATTTCCACATGGTACTAATAAATATAATGAAGTGGTGGTGCATGGTAGTTATATTCACCAGTCTTTATCTTGCTTTTGCAATATCTACTCAGGCTGTTCCATTTCCTCATTATCTACTTCTAATCCTACAGACCAAAAAATGATTTATAGGCGTGACTGACTTGCTGGAGTGAATATGTGCAGTTCTTCATTCAAATGTAGCATTCTCTATGTTATCACTGTCTTTATGAGTTATTACAAACATTTACCGAAAGTCATGGGGGTGACACAAGAATGTGCTGTGCCTGCATTACAAGCTTAATTTATAAAACTTGAGATGGGGTACTGAAATCTTTAAAAGATTTTTATCCCTAAAATGAGACACACATCATCCTTGGAGTTTCATCTCTGCCACATTGTGAACTGTTGTCTGCTGACTATGAAGGCTACTATGCCCTTCGTATATACTCTAATTTACAATAATTACTGCATTTTTGAATGGAAAAAGCTTGCATGTTTAGCAGACAGGTCATTAGAAAGGTCATTTTTGGGAGGGCCACAAACAGTTTTTGAAACTACACCAAAAAAGAAAAAATGTCTTGCCCATGGTTCCTTACATAGTGCCTAGTGAAAGCAACAGGAGAAAAAAACATATTCTTTTTCCTTTTTCCCCCCAGTCAAATAGAAACACTGAAAATATTGAAAACTAATACAGATAAAACATTTTAACATTCAGTAAACCATTTCACATATATTTTACTATGGTTAGTACTGTGGAGAAATAGCTTTCACTGGAAACTAACCATAGGTATTTAAAAGGCCCTGAGGTATAACAGCTCATCAAGCAGTACTCAAGACACATCAAGTGGTGAGCAATTCCCTCACCATGATACTGAAAGGGAACGTCTAGGATGTTCTGTACGGTGTGACCATTAAAATTTAAGATGATGTTATTAAGATGATATTCAGCTATATCCCTTTCCAGTGCGGTTCATAAATCATCTTTTCAGAAAAAGTGAAACCAATCAAAATCAACAGAAAAACCCTCGGATATTTAACAAGTCCAAACTGGACTTCCAATGTACACATGCTTTTTAAATTGGGGATTTGAGTAAGATTCATTCACTAAGATTATTTGCATTAAGACCTTCTCTAAAACTTTAAGATTTGTCTTCCCTAAGAAGACCATCAAAATTTGGTGAGGTGAAGGGGTGTATCTTATTTGAGATGTCTGTTAGTTAGACAGAGAATTAGTTAAAAGCTCTTCTTTTGTGTGAGTTTTCCAGTCTTTTAGCAAGTATCTTGCTCAGTAGGTCATAAACATTTTTACATGTTTAGGTTGGGTATAATTGTTGATTTTCTTTACAGAAAGTGGTTGGGTTTTTTTTCCTGGGAAACAATCAGCTGTTTAGCTGATCAGTTTTACACAATTTCCAGATAACCTCTTAACTGCTAGAGTTAATTGCAATCTAAGTAAATTAACACAGATAGCAACATTTTAAAGAAAACAGGATTTTTCAGACTAACATTAAAAAAAATTATTTTATATATACTTAAATGTCTTATGAAAATATATTTCTCACACACTGCTGGTAATTTAATGTGTGATCAGCTCTTTCAGTGCCTGGGCTTTCAGGAATGTGTATACATACCTACATTCAACAGCACTTTTCAGGTGGTTAAAATTAAACATGTTACTGCACGTTTGCTTTAGTGCCAGTGGTTAGCCAATATTTGGAAATTTGTGGGCTATTTCTTAAAAACGTGATAGAGTCAAGCAGTGTTTGATCCTGACCTATTTGTATGCAGAGAATATAGACGTATCTTGTTTCTCTGAATGCAGTAAGTCACGAAATGAGTGACCATACTGGGCTGCTCATTCATAATGCCAAACCTGCACACAACCATGCCCCCAAAGTGGTTCTTTTACTCACACACGCAAGGATGTTTAAGTGCCCCCTAATGCTGTGGTGAGCAGTGCAGAACTCACAAAAGTCACATAAAAAGGGGATCTAAGTACAAGGCTTGGGTGTCTATTGAAAGATTTCCTGTTTGCTTTGGACTAACTGGAGCTGAAGCTGAGTCCTGTCCTTGCTTTCCAATACTGCTCTTGATCCTGAATCCTCTTCTGTCCATGTCATAAACACTGTTTGTTGCAGTTCTGCCTGCTTTTTGTCCAAATCCTTTTTTTCCCAGTTTTAATGCTGCCTAACTATCTGAAACTTGTCTTGAAGACATTAGTATGTCCCATTATACTTGTGCAAGGGACACCTCGGGTATCCTAACCCTGTTCTGATCTCTGGCTTTGTCTTTTACTCATTCTGAAGCGGGTGCCTTTCTCAAAGTCATCTGACAACAGACTTCAGTGATAGTCTTATCTGGAGTCTGGTTTAGGCAGAACAGCAAGTTCTGCCACTCCATCCCTGTTTACATATTTGCGATGTTTTCTTACTGTCTCCTTGATTTTCTGATGTCCTTGCTTCTTCCTGGCATAAATATTACAGTACCAGCAAAGGAGGGCATTTGTATTCACAGCTTATTGTAGAAATCTTGGCTCACAGACCGAGCACCTTTTTCTGTCTTATGCTGATCCCCAGTTTGGAAGGTAGTTTGTATTCTTTGCCTTTATTAAGCTAGCAAGCATTAAAGTTTTTCTTTACTTACCCTGAAGAAAACATGGATAGAAGGATAGATCACAACTACATCAAGAACAGCCCACAGATCATAAATGAATCTAGCTTACAAAATTCCAGATGCATTAGTCTTTGCAAAAGTGCTTAATGATTGCAAAAATAAAATGACAGGCTTTTGCACTTGATGTGTTTTATTTGTTGCTCATAATCATTGTTAGAGGGTAAAGAATGTTGTAGAGGTGAATTTCTTTAGTTCCTAACTGAACAAACTGTGTTTAAGTTGAGAAGAGGAACTCTTTGAGGAACATCCTGTCATAAAACCTGTCCGGATCGTGCTTGTTCAGATGGGTGCTTGCGTCAGGTTTTGTTATACATTTATTACAATTAATAGCAATAACAGATAATATGTGACTCTGAATAAAAGAGTGAGTCTGAAATTACACAAACCTTCCTCACTATAATGATTCATCAGGTAGGATTTGTTTCGGCTTTCTGATTTATCTTTTTTTTTATTGTTGTTATCCCACACTCTGTAGTGATGACAGAGGTGTGATGGAGAACAGGCAGAAGTTACTGCTGGGAGTTTTTGTCAAAAGCTTGATGCAGGCAGCCTGGACCTGATGATGATTCATTGATGCTCAAGTGCATCAAACAACTCCATGAAAGTATCTGAGCAAGCCATTTCCTGGGGTACAAAACAATTTGGTAACATTATTTTTCCTTCCTGTAATTTCTTGTTCTGAATTGCTAATTTCCAGTATTGTTTCTTGCCTGAGATCCCACAGCTTAGTGCCAGGGCAGTGTGACCCATGATGTTCACTGAAAGAGAGCTTTTCCTCCAGTTTTCAGCCAAGAGGAAAGCTCTTGGATTTTCAGACAGGGATAGACTTCCATGATATGGAGGGTCATAGGTAAAATAAAATTTGACATGTAACTATTAATCTGGTGGAAATGGAAGAGACAGGCTTAGTCCTCTTGTCTTTTATGAACTTTTGCAAATGCAGTGTGCACTTCCCACTTACAGGTATTACTGTGAGGCTGTGTAACTTCTTTTTCAATTTAAGGTAGGGCTGCAGACACCCTACAATTATCTGGTCTACTTGACAACAGCCTTGTCAGCTCCCTTTTGGTGTTCATGTATTATCAATAAAATACCACTGCTTTCTGAAAATGACCAGTTCCATTTACATTTCATAATCTGTTGAAAGGAAAAACGTTTGTGACTGAGTAAGAGAAGGAAGGAGCTGTCAACCCTGTTTTGTGATTACTGCCCACAAATGTTCTCACATTTTGCTTTAAGAAAGTGTACTGACAAAAATATTAGCACTAATAGTACAGTATACATATGTTCTCAGAGTATAAATAGTGCAACTTCATCTCATGAGATGGCTCAGGGCTCTATCCAGTGACTTTAATGAGGTTTAAGGTTGCTCAGCACCTCACAGCAGATGCTCAGCACACCCGAGGAAGGTGACACGGTGATCATGTGAGGTGAAAAGCGCTATTCATACTCCTCCAAGCCAATGGGAGTCACAGGGCCTTGGCCCTGTATCAAACCTTTCATTCTCCAACAAATGCAAAAAAACCATTTCTTTCTCTATCACACTGGATCAGCATACTCCAACAGATGCATCATCCAAGCCAACAATATGTATTGGCATCCTGCTTTCGCAGAAGTGAAACTCTCTCACCCTGACTTAGGTCACTGCATTGTCCTCAGCTCCCTGTTCAAGCAATAGAGAGAAATAGTTTCAGAGAACAACTTTTCATTCAGCTGTAGGTGCTGAACACACCCGCAGTGTCTGTTGTCTGTTATTCAGTCTTTACGGGTTTATTTTTTATTACATTAGGTCTTACAGGGAGTTTTTACCAGTCAAGTGGCCAGAAAAATATCATATTTGTAGACCACCAAGGAGACACGTCTTCTCTTACATAAATTCTGTATCTGTAGCTATTACTAGTTTACAAATTCATGTGCCATCAAGGTGATGTATTGTGTTCAAGAACATCAAATGGATACTCCTTCTAAAATTGTAGTGTTTTGCAGTTTTAACACTACAGGATGAAGGAGACATCAACAATACTAATACATTTGATTTGGAGACATTGGTAGGGTCCAGATTTTTCAGGTAAGTATCAGAAATGAGATTTAACAAGGGGCGTCTTTTACTCACAAAAAAAAGTCTAATTAGTAATTAGTCTGTTTCAAATATTCCACTCTAGGTTTTTTTGTGTGTCCTCCACAGTTTCATTCTTTTCTTTTTGATCAATAATCACCATTATTATCTCTCAGCTACAGAAATTCAGGAAATGTTGCTGGAAAAGCCCTACCATTTTTTTCCTCATGTAACCGAATAACTTTGTTAAGGTCACTTTACTGAATGAATTCTCAGTGTTTGAAAGCTTTCACACAATCTGTTGTACCCTAAAGAAAAAAATGTACTTGTTCACTGAATACCATCTATTCTGTAGGAGTGACATATTCTACATTTTGGAGCCTAATACTTATATTTTTTTGTGTTAATGGTTATTAAAAAACTATGCAATACAGCATAAAATCTTACATACATATAAATATATATCGGTGTACCATGTAAATACATATATATATATCATATTTATACATATGTATGTATAAATGTATGTATAATATTTAAGCATGAACATACAGATGTATTCCAAGTTATAGCTGAAATATCCCTCTTCATCCCCCTACACAAATTGAAAAATTTTATCTCAACTTCCTGCAGTCTTTCTATTGTATAAAAAGAATTCATGATTATAGCAAAATTCACCTGTACATAACCTTTGAAACTGCTCCTATTCCACTCAGTCACAGTGCTAGTAACCCATGAGAAGTAGACAAAGGCTGTTCTTTCTGGATTTCTGTCTTGATATGCAAAGGAGAGGAACTCTGATCTCTGCCCTAAATCTTTTCTGCATACAATGGAGCTACTAGAGAACATTCAGCTACTTTAAAAAGTGAGACTAATAAAATAGTAGTAATATTATTTGTTACAAAATTCATTTAACACACACATTTATTTGTGTAAGCCTGTTCAAATGTAGCGACATTTTTTCTTGAGGGTTAAGACCATGCAACTTAAGTAATCACTATAACCCAAACTCTAGAAGATCTTAAACTCACCTATAAAGATTCATATTAAGCACAGATTTGTTAATTGGAAAGTTTGTATTTATTGGTATTTGCAAAACATAATATGTGATGTGAGGGTCCATAGTGATGCAGAGTCCCCAGGCAGGTGCAAAGGAGAGCTGCTTTATTCCAAAAAGCCTTTTTAAGCAGTTAGGCCTTTATCAGCCACACAGTTTTAAATCCTAACAAACATAATTCAACCACCATACACCACGATGTGAACACGCCATGGTTATGTAACTTGTTTTTCTACCTCTAATTCAGCTGAGCCTCTTTCCCATAGTCCTTTTCTGCTTAGCCAAAGTAGCAGGCTTGAGCCATGATTTTACAAGGCCTTCCTTTTATACAGCTTTACCTATATGCAACAATAATATATACATACATGTGAATGTGTTGCCTATGTATGACATAAATTGTCAAAGCTGTTGCTAAATAGGTCATTTCTTATCTTACTTATTTGTCAGTAGCATATATGTAAGACAAAATTCAAGTACTCTATTTCCCAGTTTTTCTCTCCAAACCTTCCCTAAGTTTGAGTTAGTACAGCTTCTTGGGTGCAACAAAGGACAATTGTCCATTCTCTAGAAAGCCACCTTTTGGTCATTTGCCAATGCCTTACAAAGATATTTGTGTATTTTTTGATGGCTGTTTTATGTTCTAATACTATGATACCATTAAAATTTTACAGTACAGACAATTCTTGGCATAATAAAAGAGTCTATGAGGAAACTATTTTGTTATGTTATGACTCAAACCCATTTTGTCTTTAAAGGTGATGTACAGGTCAGCAATGACCAAACTTTTTGTTATCTTGGATTAAAAAGTGTTTTTTCACTGTATCCTATAAAAATTGTCGTGCTGTTTTTATTCTGTGACTGTGCCTGTAGCCGTGGCTGATGTCTGGCAGGATTTAGTACAAAGCTAAATACTGTCAGCACTGCTGAAGCAGAATGATGAAGCATTATTCCTGGTAGCATGATAAAAAATGGGAAATCATAGAACTGTAGAATCATAGAAAGGTTTCTGTAGGAAGAGACCTTAAAAATCATGTTGTTTCAAACTCCCTGCTTTTGCCATGGATGCCACCCACTGAACCAGGTTGCTTAGGGTCCATCCACCTTGACCTTGAACACTTCCAGGGATGGAGCTTCCACAATTTCTCTGGACAGTCTGTTTCACTGTTCCAACTTCCAGTGCCTCACCACCCTATGTAGGAAATTTCTTCCTGATATCTACTCTAAACCTACCCTCATTCAGTTTATAGCCATTACCCCATGTCCTATCCTTACATGCTCTTGTAAAAAATCCTGTAGATCCACTTTAGGTACTGGAAGGTGCTGTAAGTTCTCCCTGGAGCCTTCTCTCCTCCAGGATGAAGAAATCCAACTCTCTCAGCCTTTCCTCTTGGGAGAAGTGCTCCAGCCTTCTGGTCATCTTTGCGGGCCTCCCTGACTCACTCCAATAGGTCCGTGTCCTTCTCATGTTGAAAGTAAGGGTTACACTTCCCCTGTTCCAGTCAGTGGCAGCTTCACCAGACTGCAACAACTTCTCAAATATGGTAGATAGAGGCATAGTCACATAATCTGTTCCCTCAGGACCTGCAGAGGCATCTCATCACATCCCATGGACTTGTGCACCTCCAGGTTCTTTACATGGCCTCAAACCCATCATCTCCTACAGCAGGTGGTTCTTGATTCTCCCAGTCCCTGTCTTTGCTTTCTGTGACTTGGCTGGTGTGGCTGGAGCACATGCCAGTTGAGACTGAGGCAAAAAAAATCATTGAGTACCTCAGGCTTTCCCATCTACCAAGTAACCATGTCTCCCATTTCCATCTGCTAGGGCACACTTTTCCTCTAGTCTTTCCCTTATCACTGACATACCTGTAGTAGTTTTTCTTGTTGCCCTTGATGCCCCTGGCCAAATTTAATTGTCTTTAAATCTTTTATTAGCTTTCCTAACCTGATCCCTGCCTGCTTAAACAGTTTTTCTATATTATCCTCAGGTTCTTTGTCCATGATTCCACCCTCTTTCACATGTATGTTTGCCCAAGAGTGTTGGAGTCCAGGATATCCCTCTGACAGCCCTGGAGAATCTGGGGGCTGTACAGGGGGGTCTGGGGTCTGTACAGGGGGGTCAGCCAGCCTCCCACAGAGCCCAGGAGGACTCAGATTCTGGCCTCTGCCCATGGGAGTGAATACCCACATTGTATGAAGAATCACAAGCTGAGTGAATTCAAAATAAGTAGTATTTAGTCTATCATAGAATGTAAATGTAGAATCTAGGATTTTAGTATATGGGGTTGAAGAGACAAGATGGAGGAATTGGGGAGTGGCCCTGGTGTTCCTTGTTCTTGTTCTCGTCCCCCATTTTCTGCTGAGTTGGATCTCAAGGGTTGGTTTAGAGTAGAAATGACATGTTAGCATAGGTAGTAGGCATTGGTGAAATTTTGTAAATAATAAATACGTTTCGGACGGTGGTTGGGTCAGGGGTACTGTACATAAGGTACGGGACTCTCTGATCCGCCCAGTCCTGCCGTGTGCCCTGCTCTGCTGAGGATGCCTCACAGGGCAGAGAAAGAACTAAGATAATGTACCCTGCCAGGGAGACTTGGCAGAGAAGAAAAAACTAAGAGATAATGAAGAATAAACAACCTTGGAAACATGCACTGGAAGACTCTGTTGTCTCTGCCTTCGGTGTGAAACACTTGGGGCAAAGAGAAGACGCAAAACCTTATTACCATGGGGAACAGCAACCCCAGGGAAATCTCCAGGGAACAGCAACCCTGGGGGAAGAACCAGCAGCCTCGGGGCACGGCCGCCCCAAGGAGAATCTTGGGGGACATCAACCCCGAGACAAGAGCTCCTTGTTCATCCATACATATCTCTGGGAGTATTTGTTTGACTTCCTCTTTGTTGGAATGCATCACTCCTGAGTTTGAAGGAGATGATCCTTATCATTAGTCCAGGGAAAAATAATTTTTTTTAGAACCCTGTCAGAACCCCAGTGCCAATAGAATCATATGAATGGGAATTATTCTAGTACATGTGGAAAATTCCTTTTTGCACAAACTGAGGACTGGTATACAATTTAGCATCCCCATGCTTCTTCATATTATTGACTGGTGCCTATCTCTGATTAATGAAAAGTGATCAGTAACATCCCTGTAAAAACATACAAAATGTGTCAGATCTGCTTGTGACATCTCAAACAGTGACCAATAGAACAATTCAAACATGGTTATCTTTGGCAAGCATTATGTCCAAAGAATCTGCTTTTTCCCCTTTGCTCTGTTCAAACGAAATCATCCCAACTATATTTTCTGTGTTTTCTCTATTCCTCTTTACCTTCTCTTTACCTGAAATCACCTAGCAGCATTGTGCTAAATTGTTGGCGTTTCTTAGTACATCATTCATAGAAGAATGGCTGCCACATTTTTACCCAAAACTCGCAGAAAACTAACTAGTATCTCCTCAGGATTAGAATATACTGGGCATGAATATCTTACAATATCTTACATCTTGTGGAAGTTTGGGCCAGTGCTTTGGCCAATAATGCAGAAGCAGGTTACCTGCAATTGCAGTTGGGTTTGAATGGTAGGCTGAGAAGCTAAAATATAAAGCAAATTTCAAATTCCAGCTGCCAACAGCTGGAGAGGGAGGAGATATCCAGTCATTTCTTGAATACAGAATGATGGTCTTGTGATTTACACCAAATCCTTGCAAATACGGGAACATAGAACTGAGCACCCAAATCTACAGTTACGTATTGTTCTGTCTGGTGTCAATGAAATAGAGTGACTTCAGCTCAGATCATTTTTTTTCTGGTTTCACCATGCAGTTCACATAGAGCTTGCCAGAGATCAGATGTGATTCCTCATGCTGCTAATTCTTCACCTTTCATATTTTTTACATAATGGAGGGCACCTTACAGATGTATGGGCCAAAGTCTCTCTGGGTTTGGGACTGCAGGCTCCTGGGGATGAGGCTGTGGGGAGTGGAGTCAGTGATGGCAGGTCTATGGTAGCACAGCACAACATGCAATTGCCTCATGGGTTAAAGAGTGACAGCCTCAGAAGGGGCTGAAATGGGGTTGTAGTTAGGCTGAGGTGAGCTCCAGGGGTGGGAAGGCAAAGTCAGTAAGGCTTGGTAGTGCCTCCAGTGCCCTGAAAATAGAACCAGAGTGCCACAAACCTGCGTATTTAATTATGGTAGCACTAACTTCAGGGAACTTGTACCCTCATGCGTTGTTTTTCCTTCTCATTGAAGAGTACCATCTTGATCCATGTGGCCTCTGCAGCACTCAGAGGAGACATAGTGACAGAATGGCACAATATCCTTTTGCTTCCTCAGCATCAACAGCAGTGTCATTAACTGGCGTATGTGAGTCTCTAATGTAAGAATATGGAGGTCAGGATTTTGAACAGGTATAGTATAGAAATACCTATAGCTATCCCTCAGCAGTGAGAGATCTATTTGCCTTGAAGAAAAGCCATTTATTGAAAAGAGCCTTAAAGTGCCTCCATCTAAACATAAATATTTTGTTATTGCATTTTAATTTTTCCCAAGTCTGGTCAATGTCCCCCTTACAGACATTATCTGAGAGCATGCTGGTTATTTGATCCTGATGGGATATTTTTTCCTTCTTTTTTACTGTAATTAGAAATATGTGAGTAGATATAGGAGAACAAGTCTCAAACAATTATAATCCTAAAGATTAGTTTTCTGACACTAAAAAGAATTGAAATTGTTGGTGCTTCTAATTTTCTGATAAAGTTCATAATAATCAGAATTACTGCCTAAAGCTTTAAAATAAGATGGTGTACTCCTTTAGCATTCCAATAATGTGAAGATTACTTCTGAAGTAGCTAATTCTTCTTTTTTTGTTATTTCTGAATGCATACATGCAAATATGACATTTCCTTTAAAAAAAGGATATATTATAATATTTCTTGAATAGACAAACATTTTACAGTATTTTATGGCCAACCAGGATTCATGGGTTAAATGATTTGAAGAAGAGACACTATGATTTATTCACACATAGTCAGGTTGAATTTATTCACACATAGTAAATTAACCCATTAAGTCAAGAAGAGACCTACAAGCTCAGCTGAGTGAGGAACTGCACAAATAAAAAAAAATGTTGACATGTTACATTTCAGCAGTTGATGGGAAAATTAATTATGCGTACCTGAGACATTCTGTAATCTTTTACCCCCCTAAGATTTTTTCATACAAGTGAATAGAAGGGAAGATACCTGGGAATATAGAGCCCTTCATTCATGAAGGGCTCTGAGATGCAAGATGATGGTCCCTGTTCTCAAATCAGCATTTGAACAGAGTATAAATGAACCAAATAAGTCTGCTGTTTTCCCAAATGAGGCAATAAATGCTGATGTCTTGGAGCACAGAAACAGTAAATTTATTTTCACATTTGTGAAATAGCAAGCATTTATTTGAATGCATGTCATTAAGGCTAAGTGAATGGTCTGTAACCAGAGAGAAACAGGAGAGCTACCCATTCAATATTCAAGGGTTTAATCTGTATTACTCAAGATAGAATCTCACAAATATTCTTGAATGTTTTATGATCTTTAGGAATGAACACAAGTTCATCTATATGCTAGTTACATAACACTGTCACTCCGATGAAAATAGAAAGTGCTAAAACTTCAGCTCTGTAAAAGGTATAGCTGCCCACAGTGTTCCAGTTTATGGGTTCCGTCCTCCAACGCAACGAGCGCTTTGGGCTCGGTCCAGCAAACAACTCAGAGATTGCTCAACAGTTTGCACGTGAGTAACTGTCTCATGCTAAACTGCTACTACAGCTAAATAAGAGAATCACAAGGTCCTGATATCATAGATTTCATCTCTTCCTCACTGTCTCCATGAAATGTTAGCTTTACACTTACCTAATTCACTGGGGTTTTATACACCACCATTCATAAAAGTTAGCCTATAATGTATCATATTCCAGTGAGAGAGGACTAAAAAATGGATAAGCAGATTTTTTTCCCCTCTTACCAGTTCCTTCCAGGAGAATGTGCTTCTGGGAGCTTGAAGGGATTATTGGCATATGGACCGGGTACTAAAGGAGCTGTAGCTGTCTTCTCTCCATTAGCTGGATATAATGCAGTGTATGATGGACATCACCTAACTGGGAGATGCTGCCTCTCTCTTTCTCACCTCTTTATCAGCCTTTGCAGAAAGGGTGAATGCAAAGGCTTTCACTATCTGTGCCAGCTGGTAGATTTAGGCAGTGGCAGTCGTCAAGGCTTATGCTGCACTCATCGCTACATTGAGGCTGCTCCAGCATGCTCACCTTCAGAGCTTCCAAAAAAGTTCTGTCTGACCCAGCCAGAATTGTTGCCTATGGCAATATGACTCTTCTTACCTCTCTTTTCCCCAGGCTGTTTGTCCTCTTAACATCAAAACCATTTTGAAATCCACGTCAGGTCTGGCCTTTAATGACACACAAAATAGTTTATCATCACATGAATTGTGCTTTCTGATGCACATTATTATTACTAATATTTCATCAAACTTTTGCACATCTCACATGATGAATGTGGTCTACTGCATTATCTCATTTTCTGTGTGCATCATGAGGCTGCTCCCTTCAATCAGCATTGTTGCAGTCTCAGTTATTTGCTTTCTTGCTATCTATCCATCCGTGTATAATACGACACATTTCCTAGTCTCATCTCAGTATAAAAACACCAAAAGAATTCTTACATCTCCAGAGCACCGTAGGTTACTTTTACCTAAAACAATGTTCAGATGGCTGTCACAAATAAAGTAAAAGTGAAATGTCAAAAGCTGTAAGGATGAAAAGCTGCACATGGTAGATACAAGATTCAGTGCACGGCAACTCCCTCTTAATAAACAAGCAAAGATTTATTGGAAGGAAAATTTCCCTGCATTTGAAATTTAACTGCCAACCATCCACATCCTACACATAACTGTCAGAAAGGATGTCTAAATCTGTCCTCATTTATAACATGTGTTGTGACAAGATTTGACAGTCTCTGAAAGGGCTATAATTGCCACCTAAACATCCAGCATTTTGTCAACTGCGATCATGTTTAGAGAAAGCATTTATTTCACTTAAAAAAAGCTAGCATTTTTTCTTTCTTCTGAATGAGATGACAGATTTTTTTTTTCTTTTCTCATTAGGGGTTGCAAGTCAGATTTAGGGAAAATTTTTGTTCCTTTTTTTGTTTGAGTTTTTTCCCAGTGACAGGAGTTAGAACTTTTGAGACTAAAAGAATTATTAGCTTGAGGAAACCAATAGCAATTTAACAGAAAAGATGTTTACTGACACTACTGAAAATTTCTGAATGTCAAGCTGGTTTTGATAAGCACTCTTCTGAATATCACAACAGGAACATAGGCCAAAATGAGGGAAGAGTACCCCAGTATTTGCCATTTTGTTACTCTGGATAAATGTTACATAGTATTAATCTGTGCATATAGTCACCCTAATATGATCATAAACATTTGTACAAGATAGAGTTGGGAGCTGTTGAGGACATGCCCCCATCCCATGAGGGAAACTGTGGGCCTGAGAAAGAACATTTTGGATGAGGGAAATGAGACCTATCTCTTGGGCATTAACAGCCCATGTAGTCAGGATTGGAACCAATGCACAACCAATTAACTGCCCTAATGGTTCAGCAGTGCACGAGCTGATACCAGGCCTATGACTTAATCGTATTTCCTTGAAGCACTGAGCACTAAAACTCCCCAGCAGTATTGCTTCAACTCACTCTGGCAGCACACATGGTTCTTGAGTGTTTATTTACTGAAAACAATCCAGCAATCAAATTTTATTAGCAGGAACGTGTACAGAATTCAACAACAGTCTGTTCTTTGGAGAGTGTGGCTGCTAGAACTGGTGCTTTTCATACGTGGTGGCTGCAGTGGAGACAGGGCAGCAGGGCTGCATGCACAGAGGTCCTGGGAGTCCCCAGTCCTGACCTGCTCATGCTTGCCTGGCCTGCCCTTGCCAGGTGCAGTTTTGGTGAGGACTGTTTGTTACCTAGCACTTCTGCACTGGGCAGTCATGGGGCTTTTGAGGAAGAACTCTTCCTCTGTTTGCCAGAAGGGTCAATAATGTGCTAAACTGTTTGTTACCTAGCACTTTTGCACTGGGCAGTCATGGGGCTTTTGAGGAAGAACTCTTCCTCTGTTTGCCAGAGGGGTCAATAATGTGCTAAACATTTCCTCCTGACTGGAGTTTGTCTAACAAATGGATTGTGAAGCCAAAAGAAGATTTGTTGGACAAGTAAGGGCACAAGCTTGCATTGAGTAACTTTCTCCACCTGTTCCATTCTAATTGCAAGACTCCTACACATTATATTCTTTAACTGCCAGTTATGGATATCTTATCCTCAAATCACAGCCATTACTGTTCCTTCTTACACATGTAATTGGCCATAATGGGTGTCCATAGCAATGCCAACTACAATCCTGAATGAGAGGTAGGATGGCTACACTTTATAGTCAATCTAAAGCTCAATTTCAGATCAAATAACTCATGAAATAATAATCTGACACCAAAGAGTCAGTTTAGAAACAGGAAAAGCCTCACAAAGTATTTACTGCTGTTAGCCAAATGCATTTCCTTAAATGTGACTGGAAAGGACAGTCCCACATCTCCAACATCCACAAATGCAGCAAGGCATTTGATAAGACATCAGAGGATATTTAAAGGAAGAAAACCAACTGATGCCTCTATCAGATTTTATTAGTTTACACTGAGATAATAACAACCAGTACATTTTCTTAGGAGTATCCTTAAGAAATGGAAAACTTACTTCAGGAAGAAAGTAAGTAACTGAGGTCTATATGCTTATCTGTTTTATCTGGCCGTACAAAATTACTACTTCTGCTTCATTTAGATTTGCTTAAAGTTAATATCCATCCAAAAATCCGAGTCAGTTGAAGCACTAATAATGAGGGTGTTATGTGGGGTTGTCTTTTTTCTTTTTTCTCAGATTATATATCCCTTATGTGCTGAGGACCTCTCAACAGTCTTGTGTTGCAGTGATGTTCCTTGCTTAGCAAAGTCACTCTCCTACCTATATGCTCTGATTCCTCTGTTTTACATAATGCAACAGGACTCAGCCCTGAGTGGCTACCGAGGTCAGTGGAAGCTGGAGGAGAAAATATTAGAAATAAAGGACAAATTTAGATACTGACATTGTGATCAGATTTCCAGCACCCCCAAATGCCTTTGCAGCTGAAGACAGAAGCATATCTCAGGTTTTGCCAGCTGGAAAACTCTTCCAGAGAAACTATTGTTTCATCGTCTCTCTGTTCATCTGTACTGTGCAGCTTGTAAATATTAGCATCCTGAATGACCTAAAAAAGTAGTAGAGGGAAGCTGGAAAAGAGAAATCCTAGTATAAGAGGAGGGAATGGAAGTATCTTCTGTGGGATGAGACACCTCAAGTTGTCTGTGATAAATGCAACACTCAGTATTTTCAGCAAAAGTGAATGACAGAGCCCCTTTGATGTCAGGTTTCAAACAGCTGGAATTTATGATCAGAAGAATTATCAATATCTATAAGGAGAATTGAAAATATTTTTTAAAAAAGGAGATATTTTAGGATTTTTTAATTAAGTTGCCTTTCTTTTTGAATGAAGGAAAGTTTTGCTCTCTACTGGTAAACTATGAACAATTAAAAAATTTGACTGAAGTTTATATTTCTAATCAACTGTAACACCAATGCAGTATTGTAATTAGACAAAGCATTGGGTTTTCACTCTTTCTGTTTTTATGATTCTTTGCATATTGACTAAATCAGACAATATCTAGCCTTGCAGTGGGAATACATCCAGGAGATGACAGCAAGCAGGAGTTTTTGAGAGGTTCCTTCTGAGAACATTCCTAAATCTGACTTTGTATATGTATGTAATTAGTATTAAAATATAGATCATACTTCCAAATCTTTCCAGATGCTAATTTGGAATTCTCTCTGGAGTACCTGTGTCTAGTTAGCAAAGTAGAAAGATAAACTCTTAGGTTTGTGAAGCCATACAGCCAGGTCAAGGAATACAATAGAAGAGATCCTGCCTATCCTAAAATACCATCCTCACTAGACCTAAATAAGCCTTTTGAACCTACATGCTAGCTTCCATCAAAATTTTAACTAATAAGATATGAAAAAATGAAAAGAAACCTTATAAAAACACAGTGAGAATTCCATTCCCTGCTCCAGGGGAGTTTTAATGGCTGTAGTCATTAACATCTGGTAGTAGCTGTCCTTTTGTTTTTGTGCTAATTACTTCATTGCCAGAGACTTTAGTAATCAGTCTTAGCATTTTGCTTTTGAGATCAGAGACATATTATGCTGTTTTTTTCTGAGTCACCTTTTCCTTAATACTGAACAGCAAGCATTTTCTTGTAAAAATAAGACTAAAATAGCTGTTTTGATGCTCAAATGGATGGAGTTGTGCAGCTCTGAATACTAATAAGCTGCAGGTAAAGAATATTTCCTCTTGTGGGAGTTTGCTCAAGCTAAAAATAGCCAGCTGACCTGCCCTCATCACAATAACATTGTGGAACTTGTTTCTCCTTGAGCGACTGAAGAGCAAGTGACACAGCCATACATTTTTAGAAAAAAAAAGAGGCTGTTTTTCTCATCTACAAGCTGGCTTATTGCTGGAAAGCCATTATTTATGTGTCTGATGGGAAACTCTCTTCATGAATTTGTACATAAAGGTCATTCAAACATAAATGTCAATTCAGGAATTCTCCAATTGTTCTTTGCAAGAAAGCACCGCTGTATTATTTGTGCTTTGCATTCTGCGGTGTTGCTATGATACAAAGATGCTAACTTTGGGTGAAGTGGTGCCAGCAGGCTGATGGCCACGAGAGGAGCACAGAGGACCTGGCTTCAGCTGTGTGTTGGGAGGGCTAGAGGAAGGTCTGGGTTGGTGCTTGTCAGAGGCCTCAGCTGAATGTCCTTGCAGGAGAGCTTCTCCATGTGAGATAAAGAGCTGATCTTGATGGAAAGGGAGCAAAAGGCTTGCTCTCTAATCCTTACAAATGTGCTCTAGAAGAGCAAAAGAACTGGGAAATACATCAAAAAGAAAGTCCATAATATTTTCAGATTTGGAATGGGCCAATAATATATTAACAAGCACTTAGATGAAAACACGTTTATCTCAAATGACTATGTTTCTCAATTATGTTTCTTCCACATTAATTCCCATATTACAAGATGACTTAGATGCTGTTTGAGAACAGTTTTACCTTCTGTTCACTAATTCAACTGCAGGGAATGCAGCTGTGGTTGTTTATTGTTCCTGAAGACAGTCATGTTTGTGTTTGGTGACTATAAAAAGATGACTATACAAACACACAGGCAACAACTTAATTCTGTTCTGCAGTTTTTCTCTCTAAGATTAAACTATTTATTTGAAAAATGGTTAAATAGGTACAAGAGTTCAGTTCATCTTTATCACATGCTCAGGGTTTTATGGGAAAGGCAATAAACCCCAAGTGAATATTTTGAATATCCCATGTCACCAGTATTATATGTAATGCATTTTATTTTCTATAAAATACTATATGTGCTGGATTTTAGAAAATAAAATATGATCACAGAAAAGTAGATCAGCTGCGCCTTGTCAGACTTGAGCGAGATTTTGCTTTATCATTGCTCTCAAAAACCTCTAAAGGAGATGATTACACAACCTCCCATGACATCTATTTTAGTACTTAGTAATCCTTACCACAAGAGTGGCCTGGTCTAATTTAAACTTTCTCTGCTGCTGCTTTGCAGAAGGGCTGAGGCAGTTTGGTGACTCGTTACCTATAAAAGGAACAATTCTTTTTGCCTAGAAAAAAAAAAAATCCAAACCTCAAAGCCACTATCTGACCATGTAGCCTCTATGCTGAGTTTCTGGGAACTATCAGTGAATTCTGTGAAGACCATCAGCTAAAAAAGCATAACCCCTACTATTTAGTTGTGTCCAGATTTCCTGCACAGAATTTATAGATTAATTCTGTCTTTGGCAATATAGAACACAATAGGTTTACTGATGGCAACATAACCCACCCACCTTGTTATATGAAAATAGACAAAGCTGTTTGTAGAACAACATAAAAACCTGCATACCTCAGTTGTAATTTGAAGCACTGGAAATGAAAAACTGCATGTAAAATAAACAGAATTCACCTAAAATAACTGCAGACTGTTCCTCTGGAAAATTGCATATGGAAATTTAAATTCCTTGTGTAGCTTCCTCATTCCCTAGATTCTGCCTTTCTCTGCATTGCTCCCTACAGTCACACATAGAATGGAGACTCTGAATCCCCACTTTGCCTAATGTTTTGGATTCACCCAGGCATCCACATCAATGCCCTAACACATTCTCTTTGAGGTATTTAATATCATACATATTAAATATTATAGAAAATAATAAATATAGATGCATCTAATTAAGCCTCTTCTCTCCAATATATTCTTCACTAGATAACAACCTGTCCTGTTTGGATCCACTGTGATGAAAATCGATAAGAAAGAGAAAGGCTTTCCCTTCTCTGGAAATAATCTGAAGAGAAGATTCTCTTTCCCCTGCTCTTCAGGAATGAGTACATTCATATGAGCAACCTCTCACAGTCTAAGTTCCAGACTCCTTGTATAATCAACAGTGCATGTGAGGAATAATTAATTTATTTCCTTTTTACTGTGATCTTCTACACATTTGTCTGGTTTTTAAGTGTCAGTGTATGAATTTGTAGACTACAATGATTTCTGAACTTATCCTACTTCTGTGTGGGTTTTAACAACTCTTAGATATTTCCCCAATAACAGTCTCTAAGCCATTCAATTTAATTAAGAATCATATTTTCTAAAATCAGTTATCCTGTACAAAGCAGCTGTCAAGTCTTTAAATGCAAGTCCCATGTAAATGTATATCTTTCTTCAACTTTTCTAGAATTTTACTTGCTTCATATAAAACTTTTGATTAATTATAACTTATTTCCTTCAAGTTGCAATGTCTGTTTTTCCAAGAATGTTTCTGCACTCTCCTTTGAAGACTGGGATTATATAAAATCACTTTCATTTTTTAATTTAATAAGTCAAATTATGATCCTGACCCCTCAGTGGCCATCCCTAATATGCCTTCTTTCATTCAGACTCAGTAGCTACTGCCAACATTATCTGAGATTTTTAGAAGGAATTTAATATACAAAATTCCAATATACAAAGTTCCAGTGTGAACTCTGAGGAGAGAAATTATATTACTCACATTTTCCAACAGGATCTTCCTGCAAAAAGAGGAAATATAAGAGGGACTGAATGGAGGAAAATAAAAGCCTGGAGATTTTGCAGTTCAAAGTATAATTTCTTGGAAGTGACAGACTCCCCTCGGAAGTATCACAGACAGATACGATAGTGTTTCACGTACAACACAGAGCTCAACAGGCTTTGGTTTATTTATATGAACAAACATATTTTAAAGCTGTAAACAAGTAACCTGATAAAGCAATTAGTCATGCAATATAACATTGCTCTTCCATAGTTTATTTTCATTAGTTGTATTAATCACTACAGAGTAGATGCATTAAGGGCATTCCAAGGTTAAAGTAAATATAAAATAATAATCTGGAGCCATTGCTTATAACCTGAAAAATGTTTTGATTTATAATTCTAAGACAGAATTATAGAATTCTACAACAGAATTCTGTTGTAGTTTTCAATATCAAATTCATATGGGTCTATTTCCTTTTTAATCAGTCCATCTTTGATCACGGTGATGTCTATTTTGCATTAATTTTATGTGCCTTGGGAGGTAATGTAACTGTGATAAAAGCCAATTAGTTTTGCACCATCAAGAAGGACAATGAATTGTGACTTGGCAAAACAAAGATAAAATTAACCATTGGCCTAAACGATGCTGTTCATTGTTGTTTTCTCAGGAGGCTTCTGTAATGTTCGGCTCCATGAACAAAATAACTCAGGATAGGCAAGTTTACCAAAAGTAAAACACATTCTGAAATAAACACTACACGAATGTAGGGACACTGTGCAGTAATCCAAGTCATTAGATCTGTCTAAAGATTGTATTTCACACACATGAATAAGTGATGCAGTGAGGAATAAGCAAGCAGTTCTTCTCTTGTGGCTAAGGCTTTTTAAATAAGTAAATTGAATTGGGTGGGTAATGCTTCACACCAATCACATGAAGTTAAACGGGGCAAGTGCCAGATTCTGCAACTGGGACAGGGTAACTCTGAATGTACAGACAGCCTGGGGAATGAGATACTGCAGAGAATGGGATTTGGGGGTCATTATCGGGGCAAGTTGAACATGAGCCAGCAGTGCCCTGGCAGCCAGGAGCGCCCACCCTGTCCTGGGGGCATCAGGGACAGCAGCACAGCCGGGCAGGGAAGGGGAATGTCCCTCTCTGCTCTCAGCTGGGGCTGCCTCACCTCCAGTGCTGGGGAAGGGTTCAGGTACCACAATATAAAGAAGACATTAAACAGTTAGAGAGTGTCCAAAGGAGGGCAACAAAGAGGGTGAAGGGCACAAAGGAAAACCATATTAGGAGCAGCTGAGGCCACTTGGACTCTTCAGCCTGGAGAAAAGGAGATTGAAGAGAGACTTCATTGCATTTACAAGTTCCTCGTTGAGGAAGGGCAGGCACTGGTCTCTTCTCTGTGGGGACCAGCAACAGGACCTGAGGGAATGGTGTTATTATAGTTGAGGAAAAAAGACCTAAAAGGAACCATAGGTATGCTGAAACAGAAGATCAGAACTCAAATTCCTATTGAGAGATTAGCAGAGAAACATGAAAAAAAAGATGAAATACAATTACAAAAGTAAAAATACTATGCTTGGGCAAGAAGAGTGCAAAAATACAGTATTTCAGTAAAGGTAATTTGAAAAAAGAGCTAGGAGTTATATCTTATTAGAAAGTGAGCATGAGTTAGCAGTTTCATGCTGCTATAAAAAAGCCAAACATCACACTAGAATCAATTAACAACCATAGAGACTGCAGGAGGCCTGGCACAATATTCCTGTTCTCTTCAGATATATTGATTAGATCACCTCCCAAGGTTGGGTCTATCCCTCTTTCTAATGCTGCCAGAAGCACTGTTACAATACTTTATTTATTTCAGAAAAATAACTTTCCTTTAAATAACTGAGATGTTGATTTAAGGTTGAAAATTTCAGAAGACCTAAGTAGCCAGCTACTGTGGAATTCAGAAAGGTTTGCATGCTGATGGTAACTGAGCAGATCCTGAAATATTAGAGAACATTAGCAAATGCGTAATTCCAGAAAAAAGACTACTCACTTTTTAAAGTGAATCAAAATGTCCTTATATCTAATACTTGAATTAGCTCAGATATAATTTTTTGTTAATTATCTCTGTTTGTGATAGATTGCTGCAGCCCAATTCACAACACATATTCCTCTCTTTTGTAAATCTACTTTAGCTTTCTGTAAGGGTAATAACAACTGCATTTTGACTTGGATTTTTCTCATTTTCAGGCCTGTATTTCTCTGATAACTCCCACTGCTTCAGAGAGACATTTCCACCTCTCTTTGTATTCTGTATCTAAAACAAGAAATACTTAGGTCCATCTTTACTGAAACAGCTGGATTCTGTCATGTTTCAAATATTTTTTATTGTTCAAAAAGAATATTTTAGAATCAAATCTTTTTCTAAACAGATATTTGAATTTTCATCTGTAAGAAACTTTCATATGTTTAAAGTAGCCTTGGGACCTGTTCAAAGCTTAAACTTTTAAGGAAAAATAGTCACATTTCATTGCAATTATAAATGTAAATTATTACTCAATCATAGAAACAACCAAAAAACGGGAGAATCAATCCACAAAACTATTCTGTCAAAATAAAAACAGTTATATTTTCAACTAATAGGCAGGAAAGGTGTATTACAGTTTCTTATTTTTTTAACAGTGAACACAGGATTACATGCAATGGATAGCCTAATGCTAAGAGCAGTGATCTGTACAGAAGATAACACAGCATAGTGTTTCTATACTGATGTTTAAAGGAGAGCAGAGAAAGCTGTTTCAGCTTATAAACTTCACTTGTTCTTTTAGAATACAGGCTATTTTTTTTTCCTAAATTTCATTCAGAGACATGGAAAACGAGTCTTCTCAAAGAATGAGGTTTCCTATTAGAACATTTGGAAATCTGCTTGAAGATGTGCACCTCTGGAGGAATTCTGCAGCATTGGAAAAGGTACAGTGGTAACTATAACAAAAGTGTTTAGCACAAGGGGAGAATGAGGGAATGATGGATACTTGTTCTGTTGACTTGAGCTTAGTTTATCTTCCCGACTGTTTATTTCTGGTTATCAATGACAAGTCTCTAACATGCCTCTGTAGTAGGTCAAATTCAGGAAGTTAACAGAAGATGAGATGTAGGGAATAAGCATGACAGTTTAAACTGTAGAAGAGCATAAAATTAATTATTGAGTTACTTTAAAGCAAATTTGTTTTCCATGGAAATTTGTACCTTTCCTAGCTAGCCTCTTTTAAAAGATAATTTCACTCTGTTCCTCATGTGGTAATATAAATATTGCATTTTCAGCTGTTAAATCAAGAGAATTTGACACTGTTTTGATGAGTTATAGTAATGATAAAGATAATTTTGAATAATATTAATGTTTAGAGTGGTTTTGACCTACAACTGAATGCTTTAAAATGAGAATGCCTTAAACAAAACCAGCTCTGAATGTCTTAGCTTCTCTAAAATATAATTTCAGGAAAATCCAAACCATGGAAAATCATATTTTAGCATCATGCTTTCTGCTATGGAGTTAGTGACATTTCTAACACATTCCTATGTAGACACAAAACTTCCAAAACTGGCAAAAGTACCATCTAGAGCTTATAGTCAACAATCTAAACTGGCCTATCATTTTTTTTCTGTAGTATGGATTTTTGAGGAAAAAACTAAATGACAGTATGTCTACCCATGCAAGAAGGTGTCCATCAAATGGACTTAGTTTCTGAATCTGGAAACAGAGATGGAAGAAACCCTGGTAATGAAGTCCTTTCAAGCCAGAAGCTTGAGAGATCGGGATTTTTATATTTTCACAATTAAAATAAAACCAAAGAGCTGAACCTCAAGAGACCCCTATACCATATGGAAAAGTTTAATAGAATAAAATCAAACTGCCAACCATTTTTAATGACCACTTCAAGAACTAGTGGTGCTGTCAGAGCCCAGTAGGCACAAGAGTAGAAAGAGAATGGGGATTTTGAAAAGAGAGACCATTGAAGTAGATTAGAAATCTTGCCTTGACTTAAATTGTCATTAGCAAAACAAAAACAAAAACACCAAAACAAACAAAGAAACAAAAAAAAAAAGTGAAAGTTTGTTTTAGGCTTGTTTGAGATTGTTTTAGGCATCTTACCAAGAGTTACATAAGCACTAGAAATTAGGTTAGACTTTAGGCACCCCACATACCAGTTTGATGCCCATGTCTCTCTATTCCAACTAGACTGTGTACAGTCTAATGTGCCTTCAAATAGAGTAATACTTAAAATGAAAACATATTACTGTGAAAAGTTAAAATTCCCTTACTTCATTTAAAGAACTTAGACTGTCTGCAAGGATTACAGTGGTGATTCATAGAGAGTTTCCGACTCTTACAATGAAGTAAATTTTTGGGACTACTTCCCATAATCACTTGCAGCAATCTATTATATTTCTTAGTAATCACAGTCATCTCAATTAGAGATAGTCTTGGCATTGGATATCTATGAATATGCAACACTGCATTTTGAAATGGGTATAGCTACCCAAAACCTCAAATTATTTTTATAAACCTATTTAAATTAAAAATTAAAAACTCTCAGTCTTATCAGCAAGACACGTGTTATATAACAGGTTTGGATCAGCTGCAATGCATACAATGACTTAGTTCCTCAGACTCCCCTAACCCCTAAGTATTTAGTTACTTTTAAAAGCAATATTTAGCTTTGGAAAAGGTAGCTAATTTTAGAAATACTGAACATCACCCCAAGCATATTAAGTCTGAATCACTGTCTCACTGGGATTTTAAGACCAAAAAAAAAAAAAAATCGTTTCAGGCTATGCTAGGGACTTTTCCCAGTCTAAACCAAACAGCCGACCTGTGGTAAACCCTGCATGTTGGTTGGGTAGAGTTACTGTTCCTACCTCAGTTAATGGGGTCGGAGTTAGTGAGTCTGATGTGGCCACAGCTGAAGTCACAGAATATTTTGTCACTGGCATCAGTTACAACAGGATGGGATCATTTGCTATTGAATCAATTAAAAGAGAAAAAAAAAATAAAGAAGAAGAGAAGCTTATACATCAGTTTATTTCTTGAAGTTTCTTTATTGATAATTTTACTTCTTTCTCTGGATTCTTCTTTCAAAACATACCAAATTAATACTCTTCTACCTAACTTTGAACATTTTCTTTTAAATTGTACTTCTTGCCTCCCTATTTACTAAACCAGAGTTTAGTCCATAAGCAATAACAGCTGAATTTTAAATTTTAGGTTTTCCAACTGAAAGTCACACATCTTGATCACTGCTGCTTTTCAAATATATCCCTGAAATGTCATGGTATGTCATTTGAGACCATTATTAAAATTCTGCATATAGCTCGGGTCTGTGTAGGATGAAAAGGAAATCTCTTCAGTTTTCCTAACACATAAAACTCAATAATATCCACTGAGTCTCTCAGTTATGGGTTATACTGTCAGTCTCAGTAATTATTTCCTATTAAAATGAAGGATGGACATTCCTTTCCCTTGGCTTTTTTTGCATGTGTAACTGAACACCAAAGTCATCAGTCTGCAAAATTAACTTCTCTGCAGAGGGCAGAGTAACCTGGCCTGGCTCCCAGCTGACCATGCCTTGAGCAGAAGGTAGGACTAGAACCCTCCAGGGCTCTTCCTTTCCAGCCTGAATTATTTTATGGTCCTGCATATCCTGAACATCAGAACCTTCAACAATCAGTAGTGCAGCCAGGGGCTGAAAAAATGCTGCAGACTGTTCAGGAGCAGCAACCAACATCAAATACTTGAAGCAGTGACAAGACTACTAGGAACTATTTATTTAGTAGTTACTGACTGATTTGGCCAAAATTATCATAAAAGAAAAATTGCAGAGATGTTTTAGAGCCAGTATCAGGTTCTTCCCAGCCATCTCAGAATTACAGAAAAGACTAATAATTCAGGAAAGTAAAATTCTAGTCATACTCTCTAAAATTCATTTGGTCAGTGACATGGTTATGGGAAGAAATACATTTAAAAATCAGAATAACTGTCACCATGGCTTTCTCTTTCTCTTTCAGCATTTATAATGTTGCATTTATGAAAAGGGTGCTGATCACTATGCTTCTGCTAAGACTGCAGTTAAAAAATATGGAATAAACTGCCACCTAGAGTTAAATCCTTGATGTTAATATTGGTTACATTTAGATTCAAGATAGACAGCTTTACTATTACAATATTCAGGACCCAGGTACCAGAAGTCAGCATAGTCTTTGAACACTGGCAAAGGAAGTACACATTTGATATAGATTACAAATGGAATCTGATGATGTGCCTCATTTTTTGACTGATATAAACCCATTTAAAAAGCAGTAAGCAGCCAGAGATCATTACTGGCATATCTTATTCTCACCCTGTTAATGGTGATCAATAGTCTGAGCAAGTATTATTGAAACCAGGGTGCCAATTTTTCATTTGGCAGTCACTTTCAGTCCATTGGGACTGCCTGTGTATTAGCAAGTCTCAACTAATTCATTAGCTGGTTGATTTCATCCTAGATGCATTTTAAAGCAAATAATTATCTACTGCCTCCTATACCTGCTGCAAGAATTCTGATTTTTTTTTTAAATTTGGATTTAAACTATTATTAATTATGTTAAGTAAGTCTGATGAGTTGACCTTGTCTGACTGCCAGGTGCCCACCAAGCTGCTCTCTCAGCTCCCCTCCTCATCAAGACAGGGAGAAAAGAAGATTAAAATCTCATGGGCCAAGATAAAGGCACTTTAATGAAAGAAGCAAAGGTTATACACAGAAGCAAAATAAAAACCAAAAGAAGAGGAAGATTTATTTTCTACTTCTCAGCAGGCATTGTCCAGTCATTTTCTGGGAAGCAGAGCCTCAGTATTTATAGCAGCCACTTCAGAATACAAACACCTTAAAAACAAGTTGCTCATTTCCACCTTCCCCACACCCCACCCCTTACCTTTTACTCTGGACATGATATCACACGGTGTGGCAAATCCCAGCGGGGAGTGTGGGACAGCTCTCCCAGCCTCCCACCCCAGTGTGCGGCCATGGGCAGAGCAGGGTGAAGAGACAGCCTTGATGCTGTGCAAGCACCACTCTGCAATAGCCAAAACACTGGTGTGTTATCAGCACAGCTTGGGCTACACACACCAGCCTCAGCACTGCAGTGCTGCCGTGAGGAAAGTTCATTCCATCCCAACAAGTAGCTTGGAAGTGCTGACAAATCCTCTGTTGCCCTGCAGAAAAGTAATCTCTGCGTTAAGGCAGCTGTGACAGCTGAGGAGAGCAGTGAATACTTCAGGGGGTCATTGGCCAGTCCTTTGAATACTTACCTTCTCCAGACACTAATGGTTTGTGCAGGTGGATTTCCCAGAGCAGTTCAGATAGATATTATATTTTTAAAAAATCTCCCTATTGAGACACAACAAGAAGCACCCAAAAGATACATATCATACAGTCTATGGCAGAAAGGAAGTTAGACCCCTTTAATACCATCCCTTACATGAACACCTGTCAGTCCTTTAAGGCAGAACAAGCTTATTACAAACTCTTTTTGTGCTAGTATTCTCATACAATGTGGTTGACCAAATCATGCCATATGCTCACAAGTCTGGAAGCCTGTTCGCAGTAAGATTTTAATGCATTGTTCCCTACGAGTCAAACTGGAAATAAAATTTCAAATCCTACAAGCTGTGAAGAAATCTATGATTGAGTAGAGAGGATAAACCTAAATTAGTAGCCACCCATAAAGGAATGGTCAACAATATTAAGCTGTTTTACCTTCCCCTCCCCTCGCCTTTTGCAACCAACTGATCAGCTTGTGAGTGAATAAGAGGTAGATCAGGTTTGGTAAGCAAAAATTGCTTGAAGAAAGGGATAAGGCAGACCTCCAAAACAAGGCAGAAATGGGAAAGAAGGAACTGTTGGGAGGGAAAAATGTGACAGGGAATGATTTTGTAGCTTTTCTTTTAAATCAGCAGAGCTGAGTGCCTCTTCAGTTCCTGAACTAACACCCACAGCACAGGGAATGGATGGGGGAAGGAGAATGGTGGGATAGCTCACAGGACTGGAGAGCAGTCATGGGTGGATGTAGGCTTTTTGGAATGGGCTGCCTTTCATGTGTGAGAGCACCAGGGATGCCCAGAACTCTGCCCTGGGACAGACAATGATGCAGTTGAAAGTTTATGGAATGGGATGAGAGATCAGGATCTACAATGTTTGATGGGTGTCTCTTACAGACTCTGATCAATGAGGTCTCTTCAGACAACCGAAGCACCTCCACATTTGCAATTATCCATTAGGAATGACTTGAGTCACCGAACAGACAACAGAGCAGAGTACAAGCAATCAAGGAGCTTTCTGGAGGGCATTGGTGGCCACTCCCTAACATTGGCAAGTAAGAACAAACAGAGAGTAGCTTTGGCTGCAGTGACTCCACATGATATTGTGGAGCTCAGGATCCTGCGAGAAGGAAACAAGTCCAATAACAGAATTACAGCCCTGCCTTTCAGGCCTCTTCAGGGGGTTATTTGGGAGGATTCCACATGACAGTCCCAGAGGAATGAGGGGTCCAAAAGATCCAGTTGCTTTTCACGGATCCTTCTAGCTGACATGCAGGAGGTTAAGCAAAGGCCTGCATGGATGAATAGTGAGCTTCTGGCAAAATTCAAACGTAAAACAAGTAATAAAAACAAAACCAAAAACATGGGTGGTTTATGTATATCCCCTGTATTGTCACTATATATAGGAAGCATGATGCCTTGCTCCTCTTTAACAACTTACAGCAAGCCTCAAATCCAGCAGCAAATTCTATCTCAGACAGTAGCTGACATGATATAACCATGTTGCTCCTGTTACAGAGCTGTCATGCAGCATTAAGTCTCTCACTAGTGCTTCAGAAGCATTTATAAAAGCCATGCTGTTACTGTTTCTTTATCATCATCATGGTTTGTGAAGAATCCTCACATCACAGACACTGAAATAGTGAAAAAGTTTGCACAAAACCATTAAATGTTAAAAAGGTTGCATCTATTCTTGCAATTGAAGTACTTAGTCCTTAAAATGCAGGGAAACTGTGCAGTTCAGTCTATGTCAAGTAGCTGTTTATCAAGCTAGTTATAAAGAAATAAATTACTGTTTCCCTGCTTTGTATATCAGCTCTGCTTATAAGTTTTTCCTGCCTCCCTCATGCATAGCAATTCATTTCATTTTTATCCACCTAATTTTGTTTAAGTCAGGTCACCTTGAAACGAAGGTTTTGACATGTAGTAATGGCAGATAATCCACTTCACACATTTGGAAATGTTTGTTTAGTTTCATTACCATTAAAATCCCTTAAAAATAGAAGTGAAAGAGGAACTAATATAAGGGGTATATCTTTTCTGCAGTAATTGAAGATCCTGTTTTGAGCATACCTGAGATGTTCAGAATCAGAGCCTCATTTAGTAGTTTGAAAAGGACATCATGTGATAATCTTCAAAAAATTAGAAATACATGCTTTGTATTAAAAGTACATCTATTTTTGTAGTCAGTCTTGAAGGCCTCAGATACCTGGGACAAGCAGTGTAAATGCCTGGACTATCCATAAATGCATGACTATTCCCCAGAAGCAGGCAATTCTTTTTTTTTTTAGTGTAGAACTGCTTTCATCTGCAGTGTTTACATACAGTTTTCAAGGACTTGTGCATGTCTGTCCTTAAGTTCAATGATAGACAACTATCAAAGCAATGGAAAATATTTGAAAAAACATATTTTTTCATTTAGACAACTTAACTTCTTTAACCTATATTTATAGGTTCCTAGCTGGTTTTTTTTAAAATTAGATCTATGCAGAGGTTGGGTTCTAACTGTACTGGTAGCTCAGGTGGCTCAGGTTCAATAAGCAGCCTGAGTACAGGCAAGGTAAGAAAAAGAAGGTATAAAAATAAACTGCAATGACCCAATTCTAATGTGAATAAACACAACCTATGACCTCCACAGTCTGGAGCTTTGAATCTGGGTCCCATCTGGAAGACAAGAGAAGGGGTCAAATGTCCTGGTCTCTACCTGCCTAACACAATTTCTTTGCTGCAATTGGGTTGATCCAATGGTCACATGCTTTGCCAACTTCATCGAGCACCACTGGGATCATGTGAGTGACCCTGGAGATAGTGCTGCACTCTAAATACGCCCCTGGCTGCAGAACCCTCTGTTTTGCAATTTGGAAATCAAATTGCAGAGCTTAGCTAAAAGCAGCGGTTAATGACCTGCTCTGACATCTGCTGTCACTGAGCAGGCTAAGGGATAAAGTTCACAATGAAGAAACACAGAAACCAAACACCTACCAAATTTTTCTTACAGACCTTCTTCAGAAATTCTAATACTGTTAATGTGTACACCAAATACTGTAGATAGAGAGGCAGGATTAGTCTGGAAAAAGTCCTTGCCTGAGGAAAGAACTTCTTTAATCTAAATTTCTCAAGCTAAGTCTTCTTTCTTCAAGCACCCATTAGTAAAGTAGTACCAGTTAATGGCTGGGGGGTTTATTCAGTATGAATGATTATCTCCTGACAAAAAGAAAATAAAACTAATGACTAGTCTCGCTAAAGGCAGTGAACTGGGGCAGGGTGACTGGAGTCACAGCCCATTTCCCACCCTGCAGCCACTGCCCGGCGCTGCTGGCCCTGCCGAGCACCACCACAGGGCGCTGGCAGAGATCTCAGCACTGATAGGAGCTGCAGGAGGTCCTGTTCAACCAAAACCATTCCACAGCTCTCCAACACCTCCTGCAGAATTATGCGTGGCAACCAGATCAGCATGAGAATTCATAGCCCCAGTATAAAAGTCATAACCCCAGAACAAAACCAGCATCACTTGGCACATGTTGTGAAAAACCACGAGACCTTTTAAAGCATAAGGAAGCATTCAGCACCTTTGATTCTCCTAGGAAGGCACATTCTTGCTTCTTTCACTCCTACTGCTTTCCCCACCACTCCTTTCTCTATTTTCTCAGATGCTACTGTGGAAACTTAGATCAAGCAATAAATTAGTTGCAGACTTTTAAATAGGGAACTTGTTTTATTAACTCTACTCTGAAATGTTGAGCAAGGGGGCTTGAGAAGGAATAGGTTTGTAGTACTTATGGAAAATGAGAGTTTTGGCAGAGTTCTGCACCCATTAACAGTCCATGGTAAAGGCCTTAAGTTTCAAATAAAAGACAAGACAGAGCTTAATTGGAGGTTACAGGCCAGGGGCAGAAGTTGTGTGCCTCCCTCAGGTAAGGATTCTCACAGTAATTCTCACAGTAATTACAGTGCACTCGGGGCCCTGACATGAACCATGTCTTCATTCACCATGAGAATTCCTCTGGAAATACAATCATCCTGATGAAAAAAATTAACTCCAAAATTTTGCTTTGAGTGGCTCAAGTGTAATCATTAAACAACCAGATCATCTCCGAAATCCTCTCAGAAAGAGAATTATCCTAAAAAGGCCATTGAACATAGGTATACCTTTAGAAATATTAATAACAGCAGCTGGGATGAAGTCTCGAGAAATTACTTATTTCCCATTAGTAATGATCTGCTTTGCATCAGAGAATGGAATTTTTAATCTTCAAGGCATTTTGTACTATGCAATTGTTGTGATGAATAAGCTACAGAGATTCTTGAAAACAGTTTGTCCCAGATTTTATAAGAAATGTGGTTTTTGACATGGCTGTCTGTCTGATGGATAGCAACTGCATTAGAGATATGCTCGGACTTTTAAAGAATTTTGTGAATTTATACACCTATCAGTAGCTTTGTCCTTTGGTTGGAGAGGTTTTTATTTTTAATTTTGAGTCAATTCTTCAGCTAAAACATAATTGTAGAGCCATCATTGTGTAAGATGTAATGCACTAAATTAGGTCTCCTGGGGCCTATATGGGAAAAAGAAAAAAGGAAACGTGATTAAAAGGAAATTCAGACAGATTGTTAAGAAGCTGGCAAAATAAAGAATCTTACGGTATTCCTGAACTAATGTTAGAAGCTTGGGAGAACATCAGAAACTACTACAGATTTTCATGAATAAACATAATGATAATTGGATTGACAGACAATGTAGAACGAGCTTCACAAGTGAAATGCTCATCAGTGACACCCTGTACTCTCAATCCAGGGACGGCAAAACTCCTGTGGAAGCGGCAGGCCTGGTCTGTTACACAGAGCCACAGAGAAAAGGGTCATCCCTGAATACACATCTAGGAAATATCATGTGACTTCATGTGAGGTATATTGATTTGGAGGCTCATTCTTCTTCACATTTAGTTTGTTTCTCACTTTTAGCAGCTCAAAATCATATACTTAAACCAATATCACTTTAGGACCCTGTTCATTAGACTGAATACATGGGATTCAAACAGATCATGATCAGAATTACTTCTATATAATTGTTCATGGGTTTTATGTTAAAGCCACTATAAAAAAAAAAGCAAAAGGGAGTCAAAAGATAATGTGACTTTTTTAAACTTGAGTGTGACTTTTTTTGTGCACTTTCCTCAGAAGTTATGAAATTATTCTCCTTGTGCACCTATAGAGAGAAAGGAGCTGCTACTAATATCCATTAGAGGAAAGAGAGATGGAATGGAAACATTTATATCCTATTTAACAAAAGGGCTTGGCTGATTTACTTACACTGGCCAGCCAGCCAGCACAGATGTAACTGAGCTAGTCATACCATAAAGACAGCAGGTAAAATTAAGGTAGATTTAGGATATGCTGAGTGCTGGGCTATTTGGCTATATTCACAAATTGTGGTGGAGATTGGAGATTCTGATAGGAATGGAGCAAATAAATGTCTTGGAGAAGACTTGAGTTCTGCAATGGATGTGCTATACGGACCTGTGGCAACACAGGATTATTGCAAGGGTGCATGACTACATCGTAAATCCACAGAAAACCATACTTTACTATGAATTTTCAGTTTTTAAGACAGCTTATTCTGCTCCTTAGGATTTATAACTAGCCTTTGAAAATATTTTTTTTAACTTAAAATTGCCACAAATATTAAGTTTTCTTGTTCTAAGTCTTATAGGAAGACATTGCAGGAGCTTCCACCATTTTATTTTGAAATATCATACCTTAACTGAAATAGTAAGAAATTGTATCTTTAATAAGGTAACTTTTTTCTGTGGTGTGTTTTGATCATAGTATTTGAGAAAATACGTATTTAGTTGTAAAAGTGTTTGGCTATAAATAAGTTTTTATGACTGAACTATGGAATGCATCCACAAGTATTTAAAATTTTTAATTATACTCTGGTTTTTATACTAGTGGTCTTCCATGCTAGTTTCTGTAGAAAAAATATTTTAGAAATACAAACATTCCCCAAAAGCTCCATAAAAGATCACAAACTCCATAAAAGCTTCCAAATTCTTACTACGTATATGCACCATTGCATTGTAAGTGAAAGCTACTGAAGTTTGACTTTAAAGCAAGAGTTTTGTGCATGAATGATGGCTTCCCCAAATGTCCTCCATAATTACTTTAAAAGAGGTAAATAGCTGTTCTTATATTTCTTAGTATTTTAGAACTTGGAAAATCTATTGCAAAATGAAATGTCCATCAATTCAAATAAGTATAGCAATAAATTAATCTATTTTTCTCTTAATTTCTATATTAAATGCAGTTGCACATAGAAGAAAGCTTAGTACTTCATCAAGCATTTTGAATATATATGCATACAGAATAACCGGAAAAGACCAAATTACAACTTAGAACATATTTTTATAGTAGTTATAACCTATGCCAAATGGAGAGTGTCTTTTCTATGCAAACAAAAAAAAATACTTAAAACTAGTATGTGACTGTAGTACTGCTGTTGCTATGGATGTTCTGAATATCTTCCTTAACATCTTTATTAGTTAAGACACACTACTAATATACAATATAAGGACATATGAATTCGTTAATCAAAATCACAAAAAATACTAAATTATTTTTATAAGTGTGAAGTGGTGGGCTTTTTTCTCCCTTTTTTGATTTGCTTTTCTGTTACTATATCATTTCTTAAAGCTTTCTCTTTGACCACAAACAAAAAAACTATACGGAAGTGTGGCGGTTTCAAGAAAATCAAGATAATATAAGCCCCAGAAGTCTGACTAATGTACCATAGACACATGTGATACTAATGAGAAACTTTTATTCTGTCATACAGTATTTGGATTGGAAGTATCAGAAAAATGGGGAAAAAAAACCAACAACAAAACAGTTTTAAAGTATCAAAAGGGGCACACCCTGCAGAGTTTCTTGCACTTTTGATTCCCTTAAGCTGTTAGATGTAGTGCTCTGGTGACCTTTGAAGGTGTCTGGCAGCATTAAGTCTCTGCTAGTCAGTGGAGATTGGCCTATGACTTCAGAGGTGAAAATGAGCTGAGAGGCTTCTGCAAATCTATCTTTAGATGTTTCAGTTAATTATTTGACTGCCACACACTACAGAGCATCCCAGAGGCTGGAGGACAGGGTAGCAGGGCTGGATGAATGTTCCTGAAGGACACTGCCTGTTTGGTGCTGCTATCAGCAGGCAACAAACATCTGCACGGGCTGGATGGAGGCAACAGGTACCCTTTAAAACTCTTCAAGTAATTTCATGGAGCTGGGTATTCTAGAGACATAACAGCTGTAACATCAAAGGCTGCACGAATGGAGGATGTGGAAACCCTCCCAAGGCTGGTAAAGAAAGAAGATATAAAACCAGACAGCTATGCATCTTGAATATATCTTAACATGCATCACCTAGTTTAGGTATCAGCCAAGAAGTCCCTCCTCTGAGATAATTATATAGGGTTTCCTTAAAGTAACTTCTCTAGTGTCTAATAATATCTGCACCTACACGGCAACTTTTCCTTTAACAAGACCACTGATAAGATTTGCTTATTTTACTTGGCCATTTTCCAAGCCTTGTAGGAACATCTTTATTTTTAGAACTTTGGTCCTAAGTTAATTTGGTTGGAATTAGCCAAAGGGCTCAAAGGCATTAGAGGAGAACAGAGAGATAAACATGCATGTGTGTATGCATTCAACACACACACATATTTGAGCCCACACAGGCATTTTTGTTATCTTATAAAAACCAATTTGAAAATACAATTTAAAACACACCCTTCAGCAGTAATCTGCATGTTATACAACAACAAATACATTAAGTAGGGCTGACAATTTATTTGGTTTGGAAAATTTCCCCATTGCTCATAAAAAACAAAATTGAACTATAGAATTAAGCTTATATAGGAAAAAAGATTATTTTTATAGCCGCAGCAAGATACTTTAACTATATGTAAGTCACAGCATAATAAAAGATTTCCTATTTGTCAAGTAACAGCATGGTGGTCTGTAACAAATACTAATATAATATTGCATGTCAGAGATCAAAGCCTCAGTCCTAAAAGATACAGAATAACTCATGAAATCATAATTACTGTTTTGATTTAATCCAGGCAGTTTGCTTAAAGCATTTTTTAAACATATGTAAGCATTTCAAAGAAAACAATTTTCTAAAAGCAAAACAGGAAATAGTCTGGATCCCTGTCCTTCCTCTTCTTATTTTGTGGCACCCCCATTTTTGATATATAAAAAGACCATATCCAACCAACTAATTCCCTCATCACAGTTTTCCTTCAGTACTGCTGTCAACTGCATCCTATTGAAGTGGAAATAGATTTCTTTAGCACAGGTCTCCTGCTTTGTGCTTAGTATCATATAAGCTATAACATGATTAAAATGCGCAGTCATTTAAGATGCAAAACTCAAACTCACAGTTTTGCAGAATCAGGTCATGATTATACAGTCTGTTTAATGTGATTAAATCCTGCTGATTACATGCAAAAATGGGTGCTCTTTGACTTGCCTGACTGTGCCTGCTCAAAAGCCTCCATGCTTGTAGCAGCATTAAGGAAGATGCTGAGAGTGAGCAGCTGGGCACATGAGGAGACAGAGTCAGTTTATGTCAGGTTGACGTGAGTGTGAGCCATCACTGCAGCCTCTTATTAGCCAGTTATCAGTATAGCTGTAGTTTTGCTTATTTCTATGAAAAATTTCATACAGCTGGGATACTTTAAAAAAGTGATTTTTCCTTGTAAATGTTGCCATTTTTAGATAAACAACTTAAAATATATTTATTATGAAGGAAGTACATAATTAGTTATTTATTAGTTCAACCACAGGATTTTCATGTGAAAACTGTCGAATCAATGCTAATGCCTACACACCTCAAAACTGACCTTATGACAGTTTGTGGTCTGCATAATAAACTGTGTTTTACCTTGTTTTTGAAGGGAAAGGTCTACCACCAACTCTGGCAACGTCAGTGAAGATGTTAAACCTACTGCTTCCTTAATAATCTAGAAATACACATAATACATAAAAACTGGAAGCAAAAAATAAATTTGAGGTTGTGTAATTCACAATAGTAAGTATAGTCCTACACATTAAAACTGAGCCTACTGGAAAAAGATGTAAGGGACCTTGTATCTCTGCCTAGAACCCTGGGAGTTCCAATCAGTAATCACACTAGTAGGCACATGCACCTGAGCCAACAAAATGTTATCTTAAAAACAGCTCAACTCTTAAAATTAAATGTCATTCCTAATTGGAAAACAAATCACAAAATGCCACTCAAACTATTTCATTCTGTATGTTTAAAAAGATTTTTTTGCATCCCTTTTGCAATCTTTTAATCAGCAGCTGTGTACTTTACATACATGATGAGTGTGTTAAATCCAAAGGAAAAAAAAAGGAAAATGTTCCATGGAAATAAATGTAGTTTTGCTCTCTCTAGCTTCAGTGCAGGAGTCTAATTCATTCTGTATTCATTCCAATTCATTGTAATTCATTCTACAATTGAACCTGTTCTAGATATAACGTAAAAGTTTAGGAAACAGTTTACAAAGGCTTTGCCAACTTCTGTGTAACTGGCTTAGTCCCAGCTATGTGGACCCCAATGAAAAAATGCAATTCTATTCACATCTCTCACCTAAGGTAAGGAAAGATTCCTTATCCTCACAGAAATAAATGTCCTTCTGGAACAGAGCTCTGTCTCTTTATAGTTATTTTTGAACAAAGAGTGCTAAAGAGGTCTTCTGTGTCCTGGAAATCTCCAGATTTTGGAGAAGAAGACTGATCACATATTTTTAAATATTAATCTGCTTGTGGAGCACTGTTTGGAATAGAGCTACCTAGTCATAAGCTGGTGGCAGAAGATGTCTAAATGTGATTTGGTCACAATCCTACACACCCTTTAAAATATTTGTGTTAAAGTATAAGTTCTGTGCATTGAGTGATTGTAAAAGCTCTTCCAGTAGTAAAGTTAATGGATGAAAAATGTTTGAGGGCTTAAAGCATTAGGAGTAATCAAGATGAAGGGGTTTGAATCCAGAGGTACCTGCATCACAAACTAGAAATGCATTTTTTCTACTTACTCAGTTTTCTAAGACTTTAGGGTTCACATAAGTAAGTATTTCTGTTTCAAGAGGAAGGACGAAAACTTGTTTGCCTACAGCAGAATCTTTCATCATCACATGGCTCAGGCATGTCTTCACAGATGGCAGCTTTAGGTCAAGCAACAAAACCAACCCCAGAACCTGCTATAGTGGTGAACTCTATTTGATATTTCCATTTAAAGCTGTTTCATATTTACTGAAAATCTATAGAGTTTAAAGTTACAGAGCAAAGATATCCTCTCCCCATTAGTGAGACTATCCTATCCAGAAATGCTTTTGGTAGCTACCATCAGCCTTTTCCCAGAGCACATTTCCTCTCAGAGATAGAAGCTCTTTGGTTTGAGGGAGGGGCAGAAGATGGATGAATCCTGGCAGCCAGCTCACTCCCCTGGGATGGTACTTTCCCCAGGTGGCAAGCAAAAGACAATATTCATGCTGAGTTGTCAGAGAGGTATTTCTGAAAGGAATATGGAGTTGTTGCCACAGCAGGGGCTTAGGAACTGAAGGGAAGCATATCTCCCCTATGAAAAGGGAGGAATAGAATTAAGTATTACATCCAGATATTGCAGGGTGAAGAACAAAAGGAAAAATAAAAATGGCACTGAGTGAGAATGTACAGATTGATGAACACTAGTCTTTGCAAGGAAGATGTTTATTTTCCACAGCTGGATGTAAATGGGATTATAATTCTATTTTTTTTTTAATCTTAAATTTTGTTAACAAGTATGTTACTCTAACCTAGTTCTGTTTCTTTCCCCTGATATATATTTTCTAACTGTGTGTTCACTGGACTGCTCCAGAAAGAAGCAACAAAAGATCTAGTGCAGCTGATTTATGTTTTGTAACTGGAAAATATTTGTTCCAGCCCTGTTCTTTGTCACTTCTGTCAGATAATTTGCAACTTAAATTGGAGGTGCTCTTTGGTTTTAAACTCTGGCAACACCTGAAGGCATTACAAAGTTTTTAATTGCATCATGTATTGAGGAAGAACTTCATGTACTTCATGTACTAATTGTTTCTAACTGGCAAGTTTATAATTTAATAGGCGGATAAAAATTCAAAATAACAATGTTCAGATCAGTCATATATTAGGCTTGGACAGACCACATCTTTTATCTCACCTCCAAAGCACTGATGAGTTTGGAGTAAATCAGGCTTTTTCTGGCAGTTATCTGTGTAAATCCAAAATCTCCATCACTATGATGACTAAGCAGATCTAAATTTCAAGTCAAAACTGCATTGCAGATGCCTGTGACTAGTTAAAGTTTAGCTTAGTTTTTTACTTTGCAATCTCAGCTTTGACTCCAGAGTAGTCTGGGTCAAGTGATGTTTATATTCAGTGTTTTCAAGTAAAATCCCTGTGATTGTACTTTTGGTTTGAGACTGTATTTTGACTGCAACATCTGTACTGCTTGTAATATGGGACATAAGCCTGAAGTACTGTATTCTCAGTAAGAGAATCACTGAAGAAAAAGTGATATCCTTTATTAAACACACTGACATCAAGGAGAAAGGGAAAGACTAAACACACATTTTAAGCTTACAAATCCTTTTCAAGTTGGCATTTCCAGAGGAACTATTTTAAGAAAGAATAGGAATTATCAGGAAATTATGGGATTTATCATGGAAAATTTCACCGTCCTATTTAGGATATGCCTTTGCTGCAAGGATTAATGCTCAGGTGTGTGAGTCACTCTGGAAAATCCTATCTAAGATTATACCTTTACTGAACCTTTGTGACCTTAGATGTATTGCTGATGTTCTCATGTCAGCAGTAGTGGCATATATGGTTCCAATTGTTTCACAATAAACCATAGAGAAATGAGTCTGTCTTTATGGCAACTGGACGTAAATTATGAGAAAGGACAAGTGGCATTTAGTCCTCCTGGTAAACTGAAGGAAGAACACACACAAGCAGAGGGTTGATTTTTTTTTTTTTTTTTTTTTTTGGTCAAACTGTAACAATAGGGAAAAAAAACACCCAAAACAGAAAACCAAACTTGTAAAAAACTTAAGGAGGAAAACAGAATGTCAAAAATAAAGCCAACAAACCATGGAAACAGTTAGAGGATCAAATCTTTATTCAGGGACACAGCTTGTATGTAAAATCCACCCAAATGAAATTCTTCGTAATGGCCTCTCTGACTATGCGTCCAAAAATGAGGAAGAGGAGTGCCTGAGGAACAGGTTTTTCTGGTGAAGGAGGGACTTGGTAGTCCTTATAACACATGAAAAAAAAATTGGCATTGACACAGGACCAGTTTTTAATGCTCCTTCATGGGGGCAGACACGGATTTCTGTTGTAATGTCCACAGGGGAGAGTATTGTGAGAGTCCCAGATAACCAGAGAAAATGTTGTTATTCAAATAAGCAAAGATTGTTGTACTCCTCTGTGCTGCCTCTTCCTAATGCATTACAAGCAGCATTTTGTTTCAGGTGTTTGGACTTACTGTGGCTGTTTCCAGTGATTAAATTAAATCTCTACATTTTGTTGTTACATCAGTGTTTGTTAAGAAAAGACTGTTGTAAGTGGGCTGCAAAATAAATGAGCAGAAGAATGCAGCCAATTCCCAAGATGTCTTCAAAGGTCTAAAACTTCAACTCTGAGAGCACATACAGTACTGATAAAGTCCTTCACACACAGACAAGATACAAACATCAGTGGTGCACAATGGAAGGAAAGTATAATAAGCTCTCCAGTATTCTCACAATTTTTGCCAAGTCCTGAAAGTTTACTATAATTTAAAATATTTAGCCTTTTTCTTATAGTTTTTGGAGCCAAGACATTTATTGCCAGAGGAAATTAGCTTTTAAAAGGTTTTGTAGTGTTTATGATTGCAAAGCAAAGCCTGGAAATACGACTTGACAATTTCTTACCGGTTCAGAAAACACAGAAAATGTAAACTTTCAATTCCAATGTCATGATTTTAGAGCCTGGCTAATGGCTCTGAGCACCTGAGGTTGCTGATACTGCAAACAGAATATTTATTTACTCATAGCTGTTAGATTCTTCTCATTTTCTCCCCTACATCCATCCCCTATAAGCAGAGTACCTGTCCTAGAAATTTTGTTGATTATGGATTAAGCCTTTACAACTCAGTAGAAAACATTGCTTAAAGAAAACAAAGGAAAAGTTTTAGAATCATTTCTAAAGCCCTTCTGGTCAGATTTTTCTAAAAAAAAAATACATTTCCTAACAAAGAACCTTTTGCACCATATGTTAACTGCAGTACCGTTAGTCAGGCTTCTCAGTATGCTGTCTTCATCTGGATTTATATAAAGAGGACATAATAGACAGCAGTTTTGCAGAATACAAATATGGTAAATGATGCTATTTTTTTTTTAATGTGTAATGAATAACTTTACTTCCTATTTGTTGGTTTTGGTTTTTTGTTGTTGTGGTGGTTGGTCGGTTGGCTGTTTTTTTACTAGCTGATAGTCTTTTTAAGTGGATATTTTCTCCCAGAATGTTTCAGATACAACTTATTTTGTGTTCTTTGTGTCACTGAATACCCTAATTTTGGTTTTAAGTCACTGGCAAAATTCTGTATTGTTATAACAATCACAGTGCCAGTATCACTGTAATTGCTACTGTAGCAGTTTGTAACCTGGAAATTCTGGCCCAAGCTCCTGCTTGGGACCTACACCTAACGTCTTGAAGGTTAACAATGATACAATGATGCAAACAAACTCTTCTTACCAGAAATGTAAACTGAGCCCCCTGCAACACCGTCACGGTACAAAACTAAAACCCATGTACGCAAATTGTTTGCAGTACATTCTAAAATTGCACATATGTATGCTTGAGAGAATACCAAGAGCATCCTTCTGAAGTATCCTTTTGATACTTTTTAGCCTGATGGGCTGGTCACATAGGCTGATCTACCTGCCAGATACACTCAGGGGTTCAGATCTCAGAAGAGAAACCATCCAAACCCTTTTGCAATAGGTAGTCGTTGACATCAAGTCAAGCTTGGGTAACAGCAAATAGTCTGAAGATCAAAAGAAATATCTTTAAATCACAGAAATGCTTTCATGACTCTTGACCCACTTGAAAAGAGTGGGATCGCTTACCATAACATAGAATAAAAATTCGATTTAACAGTCTTAGCTACAAATTACCATATAATTCAGATAAAGAATTGCACTGGCTGCTTCCTAAGGAATTTTAAGAATAAAGGTGACTTTTCTAAACAGTTTGTTGCATTCTGCCTTGCTTGCCTTTGAATCAGCAATGTACAATAGCATAGGAACGCTTCTGTTTGTGTGCAGTATTTTCACAGAAAATCCCCAGCCAAAAGCTAAGCAGCTGATAACTAACCTCTGTGTTACAATTCTGATATTACTCTAGTTGTGATAGACTTCTGATAGACTTCTAAAAAAGACATCATAATTTTGAAAGTTCTATTTGTATTACAAACATAGCTTATCTTTATTCTAATACTTAGACAACTAGGATTAAGCTGCTAAAGCAAACGGTGTCTGTCTAGCATGTCTAGCTGCAGACAGTTGTTTGAATACAAAATGTTCACTATAGCAAAGATGTAAGCTGGTGAAAGCTTTAAAAGAAATTTTAGTCTCCCGTAAACAATTCTGAGAACATGAACATTGGGGAGATATTGCAGCCTTATTGCAAAGGATGCAGCAGGAATTAAAGCTGATGCTTCTTCAGTAATTATTTATCTAATGCCCAAGATCCACATCATGTTGCTTCAAGTGGCCCTTTCACATACACCCTTGCACCATCTGTCCGTCTGTGCTGCATCTCAAGTGAATGATGAAAAATCTTAAAGTGAATGAGATATTTAATTGGAAATTATATTGTTGTGATCCTGAACAGAAACAAAACTTCTGATCAGGTCACTCAGAGCAAAGAGCTTAGAATTGGCAACATCCTGAAATAACAGAATATTCAAATTTTTCATATAAAAGATACTTTGAGTTCCCCTTTCAGTTACATTGTTATGTAGACTTTTGGGGTCATGTGACTTTATTTGAACTGGAAAGGAATGCAGTCACAGAGAAATGCTCTTAAACAGTTAAGACTAAACACTTGAAATATTTAATGACTACAAATTCTTCAGATCTTCTCCACCCCACCTTCTCCCCAACAAAAAGGGTGAAACCAAACTGAACAACCCTACACAAACTCTAACTATACTGCCAGATTGAGCTACAAGCAACTTAAACAAGAGAACAGATGCCAAACTTTGGTTTGCATCAGTTGTTGTGGACAATCAGAACTAATTAGAGGATTCAGAAATAATTCTGCAAAAGACCTTTCTAGATTGTAAAGGTATAGAAGTTCAGGCTTGCTGATGTTAGAAACAGTCTTGTAGCCACTTCCATCAAACTGTTTTGTAAAGCAAAATCGGTCTGTTGTTCTTTCAGTCTGTCCCTCCCCCAACCCTGCCTGCAGTTTCCCCTTTTCTTAGTCTTCACTTGTTTTCTTGTACAGACCATGAAAACATATCCTTCTGCTCTCCAAATACAGGCTACTGCTCTTTCAGAGGTTATCATGATGGCAATTAGGTCACCAGTTTCATTTTTCATAAGCTGGTGAGCTAACAGTTATTTAGGTTGTAGAACTGCCCTCCTTTCAGGGCTGGAAAATAATTTGCACTCCTTTGTGCTTCGCTGCAAGTTGGCACAGTTGCTCTTTTATTGCTAAATCCTGCTTATGCCCCTGCTTCTGTGTGTGTTGTGTCCTCCCCCTCACGACTACATTTTTGTCTCTTAACTTAGTGCACTGCTTATGCTTTACTTTACAAAATCTTTATAAACTTCTGGATGTAGAACCTGATGGTACTATCTCTGTCTCCTCCTGCTGTATTTCAGATTTTAATGCTGCATTCATCCATCATTTCAGTGGACAGTTCCATGGCTCCCAGCGTCCCCAGTGGGATTTCAAAATGTGGATCTAGACCACCAGACCACTCCTCTAGCTTATAGTGAAAACTGTCATGAGTGCAAGAAACACTAAGGTGTTTGACAACAGGTCAGAGTTGTTTTATAACTAGGAAGGAATTCATAGCCATCAACTTTCAGGTACTCCTTGTAGATGAACTAAACATTTGTCTAGGTCTAAGAGAAAAAATTCTGTGAGTATTTTAAGGACTGAGTGCAAACACTTCTGCCAGGTTTTCCTTTGACTGCAGATATAAATACTTGCCCTAACACAGTACTTCACACTGTGCTTGTGGGCTTGTGCAAGTGATATGAAAAATAAGGCATGTGCTGCTCTGCCTGGATGAGTGTGGTGCTAACGTGGCTGCCCTGCTGCTGTTAATAAATATGCTGGCTTGTTGCAGTGCCCATCCCGAGCTGTATGTAATGAACACAAAAGGATGACATGGATAAACTCCCTTACAGTTGACTCATCAAGTCTAATGGAATTATTGTCACTTGAAGATAGGCTCAGGGAAACAAGTGTTCTAATGCTTCTGGCCTACCATGGATAATTCTTTCAGTCTCTGTTGAACCCGTATTTTCAGACCTGTTCACACTGATTTAGAAACACCTTCCTTCCTAGGGGGAAAATAAAATGTACATTTTTTCAGTTTATTATAAGAATGGGAACTGGCAACATAACTGCTGATTTATTTTCTCTTCCTCCCAGCAGCTTTTCAAGAATTCCCTGATATCATCCTCATCCCAAACTGCTGCCCCTTCTCACCTCTCCTTTATGAGGCTGCCTCTTCTTTTGCCTTGAGTCTACGTGGTCCAGTCCTTCCTTACAGCCTCACTGCTTGCTGTTGCAATTACACTGCCTTTCCCTTTTGAAGCTGAGATGATATTGACCAAAAATTAGAATAATGGATACTAGCATCAGTAACAATTTGGAAGACTATTAAGGCTGTGCTGATTATTGCAAAATCAGAGAACAGTTTTCAGCAGAAGTCTGGTGGGTTTATTCCACCACTACAAGAACAGAAGGTGCTTCCCAGACTGTTATGCTGTTGGGCTGCCAAATCCCAAGCAGAAGTAGGGGCAAATTCAAGTACAAAGTATTAATTGTGGCATCATCTTGCTGGGAGATTTGTGTCAGATTTGCTCTTTTACATCTAGCACACTTAGGATATATACATCTTTGCATTAAGTTGTCAAAAGATATTAATTATTTTGAAACCCTTAACTGCTATACCGGAACATACAAGGTAAAGAGATATAGTGTCTATAAAGTTTGTTTTTCTAAACTATTACCTTGGTTCAATTACCATTATTTATATAGATTCATAAATATAATAGATTTTTATATTTAAAAGTATAGTAATATTTTTAATCCTGCTCAACACTTACATTTTATGGAATAGGTAATTTATCTTATCAGTTCATGATATGGTGCCTTGCCCAGAGGACATATTTATTGACTCAATGATGTGTCAAGCAGTAGGTGCTTTAAGTATTTTGACTCTATTTCCTATTTACCTAAGTATGCGTTGAAGTTTTTTCATAATTACACACTACTGATCATTTACAGATCACTATTTTATGGGTATTTTATGGGCACCTTCAGGATTTCCTGTAACACAGATCTGAGCACAGGGCATTATTTGCTTGTCTTGAAGCACAGTGAAAGCCACAAATATGGATCCTAGCTGTGTACATACACGTCTGCCAAATAAGCACCTACAAAATTTTAGGGGACCAAAGCTGTACAATGGAATTGGTATTTCACAACTCCTGTTTCTCAATGGTTTTGAAATTTAATTTATAAAGGTGGTGAAATACCATGTGCAAGGCCTCTGCATGGCACTGTTATTGAGAATCCTATTCTGTAAAGTAGTGTGTGCTGTAAGATTTGGATTTTCCCTGAGGGATCAGCTTGGGGGAAAGAGTACTGCTTGAAACATGAAACATTCAACATTATAGACTCAGAAGTAAAAAACATATTAGACACTTAGAAAAATTAGTATTTTTTATTATTTATAAAAGGCAAATAAGCTATTATGAGTATCAAGTGTTTGTTCTTTTTGCTTCACATGACTAACAGCTGGGTATCTGACTGGGGAAAAACAGTTGTATGAGTAAAACTGAAACCCAGTAATATCACAAATAAAACTAAGAAGTGGTCAACCGTGAAATGTTAAGTATTTAACAATCCCTGGGAGAATTACAGAACTTCTACAAAACCCATCAGCCTTAAGAACTGTTTAATGCCCTCCACATTTCTTCAAGAAAACAGATTCTGCTTTTATTGAGGGAGAAAAAAAAACCTGTAATTGAAGCTCGTTTTTCCTCACATTAAAATAGTCGTGTTGTTTTTCCTCCATCTTTCCTGCAAACCATAATCATTTCTTTTGTGTGCATGTTGTGTTACAGGCAATGCAGGAAAAAATCCCACCTTGTTTCTACTCTTTTAATGCACCTAAGGTTAACTGTGTAACAAAGTCCAGTGAAAAATCAACCACACAAACAAAAGCCCAGAGAACAGTGCTTAAAGGAAGAGAAAGTTTCGGACAGGAACCTTTCTGTGTATTCAAATACTACAAGGAGGGGGCACATCATCCCAGGGCTCTCTGGGCTGGGGCAGACATGGCTCTGTTTCTGAGGACACGCGTTTCTGTTCCATGCTTTATGCCATTACTTAACAACACAGTAGGTAACAGGCTTGTAGAAGTTTCTTCCACAGAATCAATGAGTTTGGAAAAGACCTGAGATCGTCGAGTCCGAACAATGACTGGTCACCACCACATCCAGTAGACCATGGCACTGAGTGCCACATGCAGTGTTTCCTTAAACACCTCCAGGGACAGTGACTCCACCACCTCCCTGAGCGGCCCACTTCAATGTCTAAACACACCTTCGTGAAGAAATTCTTCCTAATATCCCACCTAAACCTTCCCTGGTGCAGCTTAAGACTCTGTCCTCCTGCCCCGCCACTGGTTGCCTGGGAGAAGAGACCGAGCCCCACCTGGCTACAGCCTCCTTCCAGGGGCTTGTAGAGAGTGATAAGGTCACCTTGAATCTGGTCTTCTCCAGGCTGAACACCCCCAGCTCCCTCAGCCGCCCCTCAAAGGACTTGTGCTCCAGATATCACATGCACTCTTAGCATCTAGAACCAAGAAAGACGCGCAACGCTGCATACGTCACTGGTGGATCAGAGATGTGCTGGTCAGCAATTTAACAAAATATTTCCATTAGCGTGCGCAGCACAGTTGCCTGACACCGGAGAGCTTTAAGACAGGTCACACCAGGGGGTATGGGGCAAAAAACCCGACCCGCAGTTTCGAGCTCTGCGCCTTGTGGCCGG
>VXBR01000883.1:11356-39485 GCA_013400215.1 Cisticola juncidis
CATCCCATCCCATCCCATCCCATCCCATCCCATCCCATCCCATCCCATCCCATCCCAGCACACACGGACACTGCCCGAGCCAAGCTCTGCTCGTTCCCCGCTGCTCGCTGCCTTCAGATTCCATAGAATAAATCCAGGAGCCAGCCTATCTGCCAGGAGCATTTCCAGCCATTTACAGCATCCCAGAGATCCCACACTCCCTTTCATCCTCACTTAAACATTCTCCCCTTTCACAGATTTATTGGGGTTTATTTTACAGCATCCCAGAGATCCACACTCCCTTTCATCCTCACTTAAACATTCTCCCCTTTCACAGATTTATTGGGGTTTATTTTACAGCATCCCAGAGATCCACACTCCCTTTCATCCTCACTTAAACATTCTCCCCTTTCACAGATTTATTGGGGTTTATTTTCATGGTAGATTCATTTCCATTGTGGGTTTATTTTCACAGTGACCCCATCAGTGAAAAGAAGTCAGAGAGGAAATTTTGCACTGATTGTTTGAGTTGGGTTTCCCTACATGGGACCTGTAATTGCAAATCAAACTCCTGCATCAGCATGAAGCTGCAAGTGTCAGAAGCAGCTGCTCTTTGTTCTGCAAGTGGGAAACCAAGCTCAGAACTTCCCTCCAAACCACATTTTAGGGTCTGATTCACAGCTGTCTGCCTGCCTTCCCTTCTGGCTGCCACAGAATCCTGCAGCTGCTCCTCCGGGGTGAGTGGAGAGGAGGAAGGGGGAGATGAGGAGATGGAAAAATGGTCTGGGGCTCCCCACTCAGCAGCCCTTGGAGAACTCTGCCCTCCAGTTGTGACAGCAGTGAAAACTTCTGAGTCAGGAGCTGGGGACAGGGATGTGCTCATGGGCAGCAAAGGAATGAGATCCAGGAAGGGAAGGGTGGAGGTGTCTGTGCCCACTCACAGAGATTTCAGATATTTTAGCACTGATGATTTGTACCCCTGAGGAAGGTTCCTCATCACCCCAACCCTCAGGAGGTGACGGCTGAACAGCCAGGGTTGGAGCTTTACTGTATTTGTGTTGGTGATTTATCTTGTTTTCTGCTCTGCAGAATCCCAGGATTATTTAGGTTGGAAAAGCCCTCCCAGCCCATGGAGTGCCAGCTGTGCCTGATGCCCACCCTATCCCAGAGCTCTCAGTGCCACCTCCAGGAATTCCTGGGACACCTCCAGGGATGGGCACTCCAAACCCCCCTGGGCATTCCTGAGCTCCCTTTCCATGGGGAAATTCCTGCTGCTGTCCCCCCTGCCCTCCCCTGGCCCAGCCTGAGGGAGTTGTGAGAGATTTGTTACAGTCAGAGGTGAGGTCGATTCCCTTGATGGACTAATTGATGCTTTTATCAATTATGCTGATTTCCTAAAACCTATAAAAATGAACCAATTGGTTTTTGTGGACATCCTCCCATAAGTGCCCCTGAAGGCTTTCAAATAAAAATCCACTTTTCTATTGCCACCTTATTAAAATTATCCCAAATTTCATTCCCAGGTTGGGAAAAAGCAACGCCTGGAGGCGGCACTCAGTGCCCTGGGGCTCAGCTTGGATGATCCTGGAGGGATTTCCCATCCTCAGTAATCCTGGGACTCCAGGAAAAGCCCTGCAGGGCTCAGCACAGGTTTTATTTGAATTATGAGTCTTTTGCAGGGCAGTAAAATCCCTGCTCCAGGCCTGCCCTCCCCAGGAAAGTTTTTACCTGCAAATCCCAGAGGAATCTCTCCCCACCAGGAAGATATTCCACAGCTGGACACAGCAGCCAGCTGACATTCTTCAGCTTTCTTCCAACTTTCCCACATTTAAATATAACCCAGACAAAGCTTATATAAATTGGAGAGGGAGAGGTGACTTTCTTAACTCTTTCCTTAATTTTTTCCTTAACTCTTTCCTTAACTTTTTCATTAATTTTTTCCTTAACTTTTTCCTGAACTCTTTCCTCACCAAGAAATAGTTTGAAAGTTTTTCTCTGGGTTTCACCAGCACTCCAAGTGAACCCTAAACTTGGTGATTCCCAACCTGGTGTGACACCCACAGAGATAAAAGAGAGGAAAAAACCACACAGGAGCTTAATGAATGAGGATGAAGGAATTTTTTAAAAAATATGTGTATGTGGGTCATGAATCTCTTTGCATTTATTTGAATATCAAGCACCTTAACTTTTCTTTCTTCTATTTATATACACAGGAGAGAGTATTTACAGATGAATTAAAGCTTTTAGATTTTATATTCATAAGTTGTTGTTGGTAGTATAGAATCTATTACAATTACATTGTTTATGGCTTTAGGAATGATCCTGAGAACAATCCCAAAAATGATGGATTTAAAGGGAAGGAATGCAGTGAAAACCCTTCCATTGGGAGTTGGTTTTATTTTTTTTTTTTTTTTTTTAAAGAAACTGTAATCTCATTCAGAAAAAATTACTTGGAGGGAAGTGTAGGAAAAGGAGTGCAGGGAAAGGAGGGAATGGGAGAATTAAGTTTTTTCTTATGAGAAATAAACTAAAAAGAGCTGCTGTGAATTGAATTTACATTTTGAATTTACATTTTGAATTTACATTTTGAATTTACATTGGGGGGCACCTGGGAATGGAGGAAGAGCTATTTAACCTGAGGAGAGGAAAAAGCCCGACAATAAAATCATCCCCATCCCATCCTGAGTTAAATTTAGGCTGAAAAGCCAAAGATAATTTCAAACCAGAAGTTGAGATAAGTTTTAGAACAGCCAAACAAGAAGAAACCCTAATTTATTCTGGATATTTGAGGAGTAACTTGGATTTGATGTTCTTTAGAAAAATGTCACTTCCACCTATCTTATCTTATCTCATTTAAAACCAATTTGATTTTATTTTAAACTGTTTTCCATAAGCTGAGGTACATGGTACAAGCTGAAGGGTTGTCCCAGGACCTCTGTGGAGAATTTAAGAACCCTCAGATCCCAATTAAATGCCAGAAATAATTATCATTGCATTAATTATTCCTATTCAGATACCCAGAACATCTTGAATTAACTCAATCTGCAGTCCTGCTGCAACTTCAGCTTATTTTTGTTTTTTTTTCTTTAGCAATTATTTAATTTTTTAGTGCCTCTTCATAGCAGGAAAACGATGTTGCAACTTCAGTTTTCTCTTATTTTAGGTCTCCTTAAAAACAACCCTGCTGCTCTTTCCATCCTTCCTGCAGCTCATATTTCCCAGGCTCTGGGCTCATTCTCGTTCCTGTCCCTGCTCCTTTCCCAGGTGTCCTGAATCCTTCTGGAAGGGCCATGCCAGGAGTTACCACTCCCTGAGATTCTCCTCGGGGTTTCTGTTCCCCGGGGTAATCAGGTTTTCAGTCTTCTCTTTGCCCTGGGTGTTTCACACCAGAGCCAGAGCAGACAGGCTGAGTCCAGCAGGGTTATCAAGGCTGTTTATTCTAAATTATCTCAGTTCTGTCCCAGCTCTGCAGGGCATCCCCAGCAGAGCAGGACTGGGCGGCTCAGAGAGCCCCACACCTCATGTACAGCACCCCTGACCCAACCACATCCAAAATGCACTTTTTATTGACAGAATTGTACCAATGCCCACTGCCTATGCTAACATGGCATTTCTACTCTAAACCAATCTCTAAAATCCAACTCAGCCAAAGATGGGGGACGAGAGCAAGAACAAGGAGCACAGGGGCCACTCCCCAATTCCTCCAGCTTGTCCCTTCAGCCCCAGAGACTGAAAATCCCAGATTCTACAGATTTCCATTCTAGGATCAACTAAATCCTGCTGATTTTGAATTCTCTCAGCTTGTGATTCTTCACACACTGTGGGCATTCAGTGCCATGGCAGGGATCAGAGGCAGGGTCCTCCTGGGCTCTGTGTGAGGCTCTGACCCCCCTGTACAGATCCCAGAGCCCCTGTCCTGTCCCCAAACCCTGCAGGGTGGCCACAGGGATGTCCTGGACTCCAACAGTGCCAGGAATGGAACACAGAGATGCTGAGCAAAGGCTGAGTCACATCTGCCCCAGACAACCTTTGGGTGTTTGCTGCTGATGAAATTTCCCCTAAAAACCACAAATCAGGTTCTTCAAACACCTTTTTCCCTTGGAGCTGCTTGGATAAGAAGATGCTCGAAGCAGGAAAATGCATCCGGAGTGAAAGCAGCCCATGAGATTTGGCAGCCCTGCCTGGATTTACCCACCTGCTTTTCTAAGCTCTCTTTGCTTGGATGCTTCAGTGAAAGCCAAAAGTGATGCAGAAATGGTGTTTTTGGGAAAGAATTGATGAAATATTTACATTTAGACTACCAAGAAAAATCACCATTTATGGATTTCTTGTTGGAAAAGACCTTGCAGTATGGATATTTATGAACATCTTGTTGTTTAGACACAAGATTTCTATATTTTTCACACATTTGTTGTACCTAATTAAAGACAGGAGAATTTTTATGACATTTCCCAACTTCTTCTGTCCCTTATAGGCTTCAGATGATGCAATTTTAGAAGAATTTGATAATGTGAGAACTTCTTGGCCAATGATGTTACTATTTATTGTCCCAGGGTTAACTTAACTTAATCTTTTAAGATTAAGATTTTAAGAAAGAATTTTAAGAATTAAGAAAGAAATTTAAGAAAGAATTTTAAGAAAGATTAACTTAATCTTTCAGAGAAGATTTTCTCTTAGAAAGAAATATTTTTAAGCCTTCTCTCCTTTGTTTTGTAGTGGAATTCTCCTTGAAACAAATTCCCATTTTTTTATCAGCAGCATCAATGAGAGACAAGAATCACCCATTGTGTGTAGTGGTGCTTTGGTCTAGAAAAAGCAAACAAAACCCTTCATGTGCAAGCCCAACAAACCCCAAACATTTGGGATTATTAAGAGCAGATGTGAGCAGAGAAGAATGGATTCACTCATAAAAAACCTGAACTTTTGCCAAGTGCAAATATTTGAAGTCCTATAGTGGCAGTTGTTCTCTAGAAAAGAGTTGAACCTCTCAACATTTAAAATTTAAATTGGATAGGTATAAATTAGATATAAAATTAACAAATATCTCAGGGGCGCCCTTCTGTGTTTCCATTTTAAAACTGTCAAAAATATAAAAATCCATTTTAAAAAGCCCAAAATGCTGTAAACAGAGAGTTCAGCCTCTGGCACTGAGGAATAGGTAATGGGGTAGGGGGGTGCCAAGACAAACAGGCTCCAAGGATTGCCAAGAAACTGAAAATTAAAAACAACTTGCAGCTCCAGGAGGGCAAAGCCAACTGCAACAATTTGGGGGGGTTTATGAAAATGTGAATTTTCCAGTGCAGAATTAATGTATGCAAAGGGTCACATGTGCAGAGTGTAGGGGGAGATGTGAGATTTGTTCCAAATTATCAGAGGTTTAAAAATTAAAATTTCACAATATGTATTAGATATGTATTAGATATTATTTCTTCCTTTATATATCATCTACCTATAAAAATATTATGTTATAGATATTTATTTGCTGCTGGAGAAATGTCCTTTAGCAATGAGACAGGTTTTTAAAACACCTTTTTCAGTTAAAATGACTTTGATGAGAAGATGCCTCAAGCAGGAAAATGAAGCCAAAATGAAAGCATCCAATGGGATTTGGCAGGCCTAATGTAATATACATTTATATAACATATATTATGCTTTTATATATATATATAAATAAAAATATTACTGCCTGGCAGAGGTATAGGAAACATCTGGGATTTACATTGCAGGGATTTTTAAAGCATTTTATATTAATTATTTTCACAGTGGTGAAAGGAAGGTTGGAGTTGAATCACTGGTGACCATTCAAGCTTGTGGAGACAATTTTTGGGAAAATGTTATAATTAAAATAAAATTATAATTAAAATAAAATTATAATTAAGATAAAAAATATTCCTGTAAGCTCCCAAGCTTTCAAAATGGGCAATTCTAAGAAATCCTCCCATGTGTGAAATGGCAGAGACAATTAAATAAACTGCAAGGAACAATTACTTCTGAGAAAGAAATAATAACAATTGCTTCCATCCCCTAAGCTGTGCATAGGCAGGTTGGGAGTTTTCAGAAGCAAAATATTGCCTTGAGTTTGGGAAGGAGAAATGGAGAAAACGATATTTTTGGGAATGATAATTGAGAAAATTCAGGCAAGTCCATGAATCCTTTGGAGAAATTGGTTGTTTTAGCCATCACCCAAATGTCTCCATGTTCTTGATGTGTTGTTCCTGATTGATATTCCTGGTAAATGGATTAAAAAAGGAATTTCTTAGCCCCAGGATGGAATTGGATAGCCCATCATTCCTCTGCACTTTGGGAAAGCTGGAGGGCACTGAACTCCCAGGGTTTTTTTCCAGAGCAATCCAGAACCACCAAGACTGGAAAAAATCTTTAGGATCATCAAGTCCAACTATAAAAACAGAGCTGTAGAAAACACAGAGAGAGTCTGGAGTGCAGGGAAAAGGGAAAATCCCCAAATCTCCTGGAGCTGTCCAGGGTCTTTCTTCCACTCTTTCCTCAGGATCCCTTGAGCCTAAATCCTTCCAACGCCTTGGGATGCAGAATTCCAGCTCCTTCCACAAAACCCAGGCTGAGACCTGCTGTCCCCTCCTGTGCCCACCCTCACTGTGATCCCAGCTGGACAGTGGTCCCCTAGGTCTGGAAAAGGAGGATTTTTAGGACAAACCTCTCCCTGTGCCAAATCCTGGCCTGGTCCTCCAGGAGATCATCACCAGGTTCCTTCACTCCTCATTTTGGGAGGTATTCCAAAGTGTGTAGTTGAATATAGGGATTGTACACAGGGATAATCCAAATATTACCTCATCACCATGGACACTGATATGGTGGTGGTGGAATCTGTCCTGGTACCAGGACAGCTCAAGGGCAGAACCTCCAGCTCCACAAAAACCAAACTCACACACTGAGGTGTTTGTAGTTTTAGGGTAAATTCTCCTGAATCCCAGTGAGATGGATTTGGTGAGAACACACTGGGATTGGTCTCAGCAGGCATTGCAGGAGTTGTCCCTCTGTGCCTGCAGCTCTCATTTTAAAGGATGTTCACAGTTTAGGACAAACCTCTCCCTGTGCCATGTCCTGGTCCCCAGCAAGGCCATCACCAGGTTCCTTCACTCCTCACTTGGTGGCATTCCAAAGTTTGTAGCTGAATCTGGGGATCCTCCACAGGGATAATGCAAATTTTACCTCATCCCCATGGACACTGACATGGTGCTGGTGGAATCTGTCCTTGTACCAGGTCAGCTCAAGGGCAGAACCTCCAGCTCCACAAAAACCAAACTCACACACTGAGGTGTTTGTAGTTTTAGGATAAATTCCACCTGAATCCCAGCGAGGTGGATTTGGTGAGAAGACACTGGGATTATTCTCAGCAGGAATTGCTGAAAATGTCCCTCCATGTCTGCACTCATTTCCCACCCCCTGCCCATGGATTTTTCTCTCCTCCCTCCCGCTGTCTGCTCCAGCTGCTGAGGAAATGAGCTTTCTGTCTCTTCCTAATGACTCAAGATTTTATCAGCTTTTATTTGGGACTCTTTATTTATTTTAGTGTGATGTGGGAGATGTCTGTCACCCATTTCCTCACTTCTATGAAGGGTTGGGCTGTGGATTTTCTTCTATCCCTGGGCACAGTTCCCATCCTGTGGGCTCTGGAGAAGGCAGCTGCTGTCTCTGGCATGGCTCACACATGAAATTCCACGATTGCAGCATCCAGTGTTGTGCCTGCTCATGCTCCTGGCATTGCCTGGTAATCCTGGAAATTCCAGCTTGCACAGCTTGGCTGGGAATGGCTTTATAAAATATTGATTATTCCATTTTCTTCGGAAATAACGCTTGGAGTGGCTCCTCTAGGTGGTCCCAACCAGCATCTTCCCCAAGGAATGACCTGCTGGAGCTTCCAAAGGAGGCAATCCCAGCTTTCCAGCCTGATGGAAATACTGAATAAATTATTTGCTGTGGTTAACTCACACCTTCCTCTTCTAATCATCAGATTAGATATGTGTGGTTCAGATATTTCTTTATTTCCTGTGCCTGTGAGACACTGTCTCCTTCCCAGACTAGCCTGGTGTGCGTGGGATTTTTATAGAGCTGTAATTCTCTTTCCTTTACTTCTTTTTTAAAGTCTATTTTCTCTCATATCTTTCTGATTAAGAAATAAAATGGAATATCCTATCCCATGGTAACGTCACTCCATTAAACTCATTTTTACGTGACTGTGGCCTCAACCTCTTCTTTACACATTTATTAAAATTCCCCTTTGTTTTGTTCACACACTTGGCAGGTTGTGACTGATCACATTTTATTTTTACAGCATTAATTTGTCTTTATTTTTCATGCTCTGCCTGTGCTTCTCTTAATCTGCCAGCTTGAGAGCCATTAGAACACTCCTAAATAACAATTCCAAAGGCAAACCAATCCCCTTCAGTGAAATTAATTCCATTGTACAAATACATCCATGAACTCCAGCTCTTTTAAATCAACACCACATCCAAAGTGTCAAAAATGGATCAAAATAACCCAGCTAATTGCTCTTAAACATTCCCAGTCATTCTGAGGCTTCAGCAGCTTGTGAATGGAAAATAACAATTCCCAGTTATTTACAATAGATTTGATTAATATTCCTCTGATATTTATCTTGCCCAAGAGTAAATATTATTAAACACCACTCCAGGCACTATGGAAAAAAATAACAGTGAGATAATAAACGGAAAATTATATTTCTTGCCACTTGAAGATGAAAAGGTAAAACCAGAGTTCTTGCAGCTCTCACAAAATAAGTGAAAAAGATTTCTTTGCTCAGTGTGAGGAGTTTTTAAACAGCACCAAAGTGCCCTAGTGGGGTATGAATTACTGCATTTAAAGATGGATATCTGTGAGTTTACAGTTTTAGGCAAACTTTGCCCTGTCACAAACCCAAAGTGGCTGATTCAAGTGGCAAACTGGGATTTGCATCCAGGCCAGAAGCAGAATGGAACTTCAGCCTGAATTCGGTACCTTGGAATGAGAGGATTTTTAAGGTCCCTTCCAACCCCTGAATTCTGTGATTCCATGACCTCAAAATATTCAAATTCAGCCTTAGGAAAAGTGATGATCAAAGCTTTCCTTGGCATCACTGCCACTATCGATTCCCCTCGTGAAAATTAGATTAATTTTTGTTTCCTTCTGTTTTATCCCAGTTTTCCAATTTTTTTTCATGTTTGTGCTTCCATCCTGGTGGAACACGTGTGGAGTTTGATGTCCAGTAGTTTGCAGATCAGATCCAGGTTTTTTCCAGGAACCCCAGCCCAACTTGAGCAGATTTTCAGAGCTCCCAAGCTGGCAGTGTCATCCCAGAAATTCCGTTCTCTCTCATCCCTGAATAGTAGCATCTGCATCCCATTAAATAAATCAATATTCAAATTTAGAGCAGGGTGATGAAAGCAGAATGAATCATCTTTCCCCAAAAGCTGGTGATACAAATTTACCAAAATTTACTGTCTGTGGAATATCCGAGGCTTCAATGCAGGACCCTTCCCGCCATCCTGGGAAAGGTAATTCCTGAGGAATTCAATATATTTCAATATATTTTCTTTCTTTCCACAACTGCTTTTTACCCAATGTCTTTAAAACTTTTCTCCTCCCTAAAACTTACTCAGTTTTGTGTGGTGAAATAATAAAAACACAAATTCATTCAGTGAATTTTAAGGCTGTGAATGACATCTGAGTAGATATTAATGTTGAATTAATGTGAAATTTGTAGGATCTAAACCAGAAAATTAAGGATTGGGAGCCACTTCTTTTAGAGTTGGACACAGGAAAGTGTCTTCAACCAGAATCAGTGTCATAAAAAACAGAGTTTAAAGAAATCCTGTAAAAACAAAGCAGTTTTTAGGAGTTGGTAACACTTGGAAATGAGCTGGGCTGAGAGTTGTTGGGTCTTTATCCTCAGAAGGTGCGTTGTGTACAAGAGTCAAGGCAGAAATTGAATTATGAGTGTATCCAAAACAATTCAGCTCTGGGTTATTTTGGGAAAAAATAGAAAAAATAAAACGGAAATGGAAGAAGGGAAAGGAGAAAAGGGAAAAAGGGATAGGAGAAGAAAAGAGGAAAAAGGAAAGAGAAAGGAAAATGAAGAGAGGAAGAAAAAGGAAAAGGAAGAGAAGAAGAAAAAGGAAAAGGAGCAGGAAAAGGGGAAAGGGAAAGGAAATTAGAAAGGGAAAGGGAAAAGGAAGATGAAAAGGATAAAGGGAAAGGGAAAGGAGAAGGGGAAAAGGGGAAAAGGGGAAAAGGGAAAGGAGAAGGAAAAAGGGAAAGGAAATGAGAAAAAGGGAAAGGTAAAGGAAAAAGGAAAAGGAAGATTAAAAGAAAAAAGAAAAATGGAAAGGGAAAGGAGAAGGGGGAAAGGGGAAAGGAAAAGGAAACACAACCCCTGAAATGTTCTTTATTTTCCCTGCAGGACCTGCCTGCCCAGGTGTCTCCATGGAGAAGGAGGTGGGATTCCCACAGGAGGGAAGGATTCCCTCCTCCATCAATCCCTGGAATTCCCTGGGAATGCCCCGCACAACCCGGGCAGGTGAGGGATGTGAAATCCTCCCCGGGCACATGAGGGGTGTGAAATCCTCCCCCGGGCACATGAGGGATGTGAAATCCTCCCCGGGCAGGTGAGGGGTGTGAAATCCTCCCCCGGGCACATGAGGGATGGGAAATCCTCCCGGGCACATGAAGGATGTGAAATCCAACCCGGGCAGGTGAGGGATGTGAAATCCTCCTGGGCAGGTGAGGGATGGGAAATCCTCCCCGGGCAGGTAAAGGATGTGAAATCCTCCCCGGGCAGGTGAGGGATGTGAAATCCTCTCCGGGCAGCCCTGGGCATTACCAGCTCTGCTCTGCCAGGCTGGGGCTGGCAGGAGAAGCGGCATTCCCTGACCACAGGAGCTTCCCATGGGTTCTGCTCTCAGGTAGCTTTGGTGAAGTGGGAGATAAAGTCTGGAATGTCCGGAGATAGGGATGAGATCCCAGGGTTTGCCAGGATTGGGGAGCGGGATGAATTAAACCAGGGGTGTTAATGAGCCATCCCAACACACCCAGCGCTCATTAACAGCTTCTCAGAAATGACCTTTCCTCACGATCACCAGTTTTTCCAGGAATGTGCCAAGGCCAAAGCTCTGGAACACTGGGATTACTTTCATTCCTAGAAACATCTACATGAGCAATTTCCATGTTTGAACTTGCACATATTCATTTTTTAATTCATGTCAGCTGCACCATGGCTGTCTATTTAACACTTTCTCTTTGATGACCCTCAGTAAGTGTTTCTTTCAAGAAGAATTGTATAAAGATTTATTGTATTTTTGATTTTCCAAAATTATTTAAAACAATCTTCTTGAATACAATTCAAGAAGATTGTATAAAATAATTTTGGGAAATCAAAAATAAAAACGGGGGGAAATGTCACAATTGCTTTCAAAACATCATTTCTAGAGACTGAGGCACTTATTTAAATATTACCAAAAAGATTGTCTTGGTAGTTTTCATTCAGAGTTATATTGTTTCAGAAATCCTACTGACTACAAAGTTTGGCAATAAACAGAAGAGGTGGGGGTGTTTTTATTTTTTTGGAGGTTTTTTTGGGTTTGTTTTTTGGGGTTTTTTTTGGTTTGTTTTTTGTTTGTTGGTGGTTTGTGGGGGGGGGTTGGTATTTTTTGTTTGTTTTTTTTGTTTGTTTGTTTGGGTTTTGTTTTTGTTTTTTTGTTTTGTATTTTAATGGGATAATGGAATTCCAGAGTGGATGGGTTGGAAGGGACATTAAAGACCATGGATAGGGACACTTTCCACTATCCCAGGTTGCTCCAACCTGGCCTTGGACCCTTCCAGAGACCCAGGGAAAGCCACAGCTTTTCTGGGCACCCTATGCCAGGGTCTCCCTGCCTTCCCAGCCAGGAATTCCTTCCCAGTATCCCATCTCTTCCTGCCCTCTGTCCCTGGGAAGCCATTCCCTGTGTCCCATGGAATAATATTTCTGTCAGGCACATCTCCACTCCTGCTTTCCCTGCCCTCTCATTTACATCTTCTCAGACAAAATTGGCTGCACTTGGAATTTATTCTGCCTCAATAAAGCACTAATCCTCCCTGCAACACCAGCAGTGCCATTTGCCATGAGTTTAATTTCATTATTTCATTGACAGGCAGTGATTTTCCAAAGAACAGGAACGGATTCAGGCCTGCCAATGTGCATCTCAGATAATTCCTTCGGCATTGTTTGCTTTCAGCAGCCGTGCTGGGATTAATTCCTAGCCCAGGGCATTGCCTCATAGCTGCTTCCCAGGAAACACAGCCCAGGGAAGCTGGAACATCCCCAACTCCTGCTGGACACGGTTCAGAATCCTTCCTCAGAAGGATGGAGATTGGGAGAGAGCATTCATTTCACCCTCTGCTTGTGCTGGGAAGGGAATTGCAATTTATGTGAGGCAGGTATTTGACACTCAGGGTGTTGGATGTTCCTTGTCAGGTCTGTTTTCCTCCTCTGCCTTGCTAGAGAAAAAAAAGGGCTGAGAGCAGGACTGGGTTTGTGCTGCCTGCAATGTTGGCCCCTTAAAACACAATCTGGAACTTGTGCTGGGGTCCCCTGTCCTTTATCAGAGGAGACTGAAGCTCTGTCACCCTGAACTAAATTATGCTTCACCCTCACTGAGCTGACCCTGCCACACATCACCCCCTGGGATGGGCCAGGATGAGCTGGAGCAGGCTGAACCCAGCTTTATTCTGGGTTAATTCTGAAACTGGTTCATCTCACAGCCAGGATGGGCTGCATGAATACTCAGGAGAAACAGGGAATTGAAGGATAGGAAACTTCCTGAGGGATCCACGTGTTCTTGGAGTCTCGTTGACATCAGGGGCTGATAATTCCAAATTTTGGTGCCTCAGCAGTGAGATGCAGAATTCTTATCCTGATGGGTTTTGATGCTGCTTTTTGAAGCCCAAGTTATCACTCACAGCTCCTGAGAACACAATAAATGTAAGCTCCCAATCCACTCCTCAACACTGGCATGGCATCAAGGACAGAAAGATTTCTTTGTTTGCCTGAGGTCTGTATGGGTTTATTCTCAGTAATTTAGTAGGGATTCCTGAGGACAGGAGGTGGCACAGCAGTCACCTTGATTGTGTCCTGCTTGTGTGGGCTCCTTAAAAAAGAACCTGAAAATTGATGTCTTTTTTCTTTACAAAAGCACAGACCATTTTCCAGACTCTGGAAATCTTTGAGATGAGCAGGGAAGGTGCCATAAATTCCCAGGCATCTAATTTCCATTTGCTTTCCTTTTTGAATCTTTTATAATTTTAAAAGAACCCAAATTTTCTCCCTCTGAAGGTATTGCCATGAGATTCTTAATTGAAGAGCTATGGTCAAACAGTTTTGGTACCAACAAAAAGTACCTTATGGCTGTGAAACCTCCTCCAGCTTAATCAGAATATTTCTTGCTGTAGATGAGTCCTAATCATAATTTTCTTTTCAAGTTTCCAGTTCAGCTTCCTGGGCTTGTCCAGAGTTTTTCAGGCTCCTGAAGAGTAAGTTTGGAATTAATGCAGGCAGCTCAGAGAGTTGTAAAGCTTCTTGTACTCCGTGCTACATTTTACTCCTTGATTTTCCCCTTTAGCTAAACTCCTCAGAGTTATGAAATTCACACTTTTCCCTTTTCTCTGCTTCACATGTGGTTAACACCAGAAATCCACAACACCCAGAAATCCACTAAGACATCAACTCCAAGTCAACCCCATTCCAGTGAAGGAACTTGGCCCAGGCCAGCACCTCCAATAAATTCCCTTTACCAAACAAGCACAAACACATTGTTCAGCTCCAATCCCAAAGCTGGCCGTGGAACCAGACTGACGTTTTTTGTTCCCTGGAGTTCAGGGAAACAAAGCTCCTTCAGATCCCAACATGAGCACGGTCACTGGAGAGCAGCCCACCACCCTGACATTTAAATCTGAAAATCCGTGGGGCTTAGGTCATAACAGAACCACCTCCTCCTCCCTGGCTACTCCAGCAAACCTCTCCCTTTTACTCATTAGTAACCAGCTTTGTGTTTATAAAGCAATAGTAAATATTTATTAGCCATTGTCAAGGCAGAAAATAATAATAAAAATAACAATAATAAATCCTAAAACGCAGGGTCAGAGTTTCATCAACTTTTCTGGAGAAACAGATAAGGACTTCTGAAGCTCCTGTAACAATCATGCTGTGGGTAAAACTCCCAGAGAATTCAGTGGTGTGAGGTGATCACTGTCCAAGCAGGGGGCAATCCAAGATTCCCTTTGTGGAGCCAGTGAAAATAAAAATACTGAAAACCTTAATCTGGCTGCTCCAGCAGAGATCTCCTCGTGCTCACAGAGCCCAACCAATTCCACCACAGAGCTTCGCTGTTATCCAGCTCCCTCTGCTTTTTCTCCAAAAGTAGAGTCCACATCTGCTAAGTGACAAAGTCAGCGTTTACACTTTCCCCAGCTATTTGGCATATTTTGAATTTTTGAGGATTAATTTCTTGAACAGTCAGCGCTGTTTGACTGCAACCCATACAAAATCCTTTGGCCAATGAGTACAAGTCTGTTTGCAATTTTGAAGGGAACACGAAAAGACCACTTGGCTTAGTTTGAAAGGAAACCTGAAAGTAATATAGTTCATTTTTCATTTTATTCTAGGATAGGGAGTCTTTCCTTTTGTCATCTATGCGGACTCATGGAATGGTTTGGATTGGAAAGGACTTAAAGATCCATTCACCCCCTGCCATGGGACTATCCCAGGCCGAACTTGGACACTTCCAGGGATCCAGGGGCAGTCACAGCTTCTCTGGGAATTCCATCCCAGCTCCTCCTCAGGCTCCCAGCAGGAATTCCTTCCCAATATCCCACCCAAGTCTCCTCTTTCCCAGTGGGAATCCATTCCCCTGTGTCCTGTCCCCAGTCCCTCTCCAGCCTTCTACCCTCCCTTGGATGAGAACCCAGTGCTTTCTCTTTCTCAAAATGATCACCACTGAAACTCAACTGGATTTATTTTTCCCAGAAACATCTTTAGAGGTCGCATTTTGGTGACAAGCTGACACTCGGTTCTCCAGAATCTTCTACACAGTAATTTCTTGGAATGTGGCACCTCCATCCCCAAGGGCTCTCTCTGTCCGGGATGATTTTTTTTGCCACAGAAGGAGGTTCTATTTCTTATTACAAAACNGCCACAGAAGGAGATCCTATTCCTTATAACACAACATGTAATTCCAGAGAATTCCAAAACAAATACACAAACAAATTAATAAATACACAAGTAAGTTCAGCAGAGTCCGCTGAGTTTGCGTTATTTGATTTCCCAGCCGAGCCCAGCCGGGCCGGGCCAGCAGCGGTTCCGCCGTGAGGCGATGGAACCCAGTGCTTTCTCTTCCTCAAAATGATCACCACTGAAACCCAAGTGGATTTATTTTTCCCAGAAACATCTTTAGAGGTCGCATTTTGGTGACAAGCTGACACTCGGCTCTCCACAGTTCTTCTACACAGTTATTTCTTGGAATGCGGCACCTCCATCCCCAGTGGAGGGAGGGGTCCGGGATGCTTTTTTTGCCACAGAAGGAAACCCTATTCCTTATAATACAACCCGTAATTCCAGAGAATTCCAAAACAAATACACAAACAAATCAATAAATACACAAACAAATTAATAAATACACGAACAATTTCAGCAGAGTCCGCTAAATTTGCGTTATTTGATTTCCTAGCCGAGCCCAGACGGGCGAGCAGCGACCCCGCCGTGAGGCGATGGAACCCAGTGCTTTCTCTTCCTCAAAATGATCACCACTGAAACTCAACTGGATTTATTTTTCCCAGAAACATCTTTAGAGGTCGCATTTTGGTGACAAACTGACACTCGGTTCTCCACAATTCTTCTACACGTTAATTTATTGGAATAAATGGATCGCACCTCCATCCCCAAGGGCTCTCTCTGTCCGGAATGCTTTTTGTTGCCACACAAGGAGATCCTATTCCTTATAATACAACCCGTAATTCCAGAGAATTCCAAAACAAATACACAAACAAATCAATAAATACACAAACAAATTAATAAATACACAAACAATTTCAGCAGAGTCCGCTAAATTTGCGTTATTTAATTTCACAGCCGGGCCGGGCGAGCAGCGGCCCCGCCGCCCTCACGCCCGCCCTGAGGGCGCCGCTCCCGCCCTTCCCCAGCCCTCCGCTCTTCCCGGGATTTCCCCGTTTTTTCCACATTTTTGCCCCTCAGTGAGACACTGATTTTGAAGCTTTGAGAAAAGCTAAGGTTACAGTTAACAATAGATGTTGCTGATTTAGCTGAAATGAATAGATAAGCTTTGCTGAAATCAGTTAAAACTTAGAGGATGGTTAAAAGAAGCCGGATTTAAGATAAACTACCGCGGATTTAATAACTCATTGCTTGTCAAACAGAGAAACTCATCAATACAACACCAGACTCCTATTTCCAGAAACCACTGAAATATCCTGGAAAACAGCAAACAGGGAGTTCTACCAGCATCAATCACATCTGCATTGAAAAGGTTGAAAGTTGAGAACGAGGAAGACTCGTTTGACTTCCTCCTTTCGGTGCCCACTCCTCACAAAAGGACCCCTGACCCATTTCAGGGAACAAACTCCTCAGGCTTAATCACCTTTGTGTCAATTAGCACAGAGGGGAGAAGAGGAATGACAGGGGTATGAATAAGCATTTGTATTTTGTGTATTCAACATTTTTGTAAATAAAAGGCTTTGTAATTACCTGTGATCTTTGCAATGCGCATTAGGGAGCTATCCCACATCACAATAAACATTCCCTTTCTAACTTGAACTGTTAGAGAGTCTTTTGCCCGTCACAGTTGAATACTGACATTAGATCGATATTCATATTTTAATAAACCATCAGCCTCATCGGGGCTGGCTGAGGGCGGCCGGGGCAGCACCGCCTCCCTCACACCACACGGAGGCAGCGAGAACAACCCCGCTTACCGCGGTGCCTCCCCGGGCGTGCGAGGGGCCGGCCGGGCTGCGGCTCCTCCCTGCCCGCGGACGGGAACCGAAAGCGAAAGCGGTCCCGGGAGGGCTCGGGAGGTGTCCGGGGAACCGCCGGGAGCTGCGGGAGCGACCCCAGCCTGTCCCCGGGAGCGCCCCCAGCCCGTCCCCGGGAGCGCCCCCAGCCCGTCCCCGGCAGCGCCCATCGGGAGGTGCGCGCTGAGGGAGCCTCTCGGGTCCCCCGCGGCCGAGGAGGAGTCGCGGGTAAACCAAGGGGAGCTGTTGTTTTTTGTGCTTTCACTTNGGGTTTTTTTTTTTTGTGTTTTTTCTTTTTTTTTTTTTTCTTTTTTTTTTTTTTTCAGGAAACTGTACAGAAGTCTCTGAAGTTTGGCTGCTCGATCCAAACCAGAAAGGCATTGCAGGATCCTCTGTTTCAAGCCTCTGAGTGAAACAGGTCGGGCGGTGTGGGGTCAGAACCAAGGTGAGGATTTCCTATTGGGGGGTCAGAACTGCCCGCATGGGTCGGGAATTCGGGCTGTTCCTGCTGGGATTTCCTGCTCAGAGAGTGTCTGACCTGTGGAGTATTCAACATAAACCTTAGAGCATCAAACCTTGCCCTGGCAGCCACAGATTGGCTTGGGACCCTCTGCACCTCCTCCTGGTCAGTGGCCTGCGAGCTTCCCCAAATTCCTGTTTATCTGCTTCCACAAATTTTGTGGTGACAGATTCCAAATTTGAAATTATCTGCTGTGTGAAAGTGTTTCCATTTGTGTTAAGCAGGTTTCCTAAAAACCCGGAATGGCTTGGGTTGGAAAGGACATTAAAACTCATCCAGTGCTACCCCTGCCATGGCAGGGACATTTCCACTGTCCCAGCTGCTCCAGCCTGGCCTGGGCACTGCCAGGGATCCAGGGACAGCCACAGCTTCTCTGGGAATCCCATTCCAGCTCTTCCTCACCTTCCCAGCAGGAATTCTTTCCCCATATCCCGCCCAAAACTCCTCTTTCCCAGTGGGAGCCATTCCCTGTGTCCTGTCCCTCCATCCCTTGTCCCCAGCCCCTCTCCAGCTCTCCTGGAGCCCTTTCAGGCCCTGCCAGGGGCTCTGAGCTCTCCTTTTCTCCAGACTCTCAAACACAGAATGTACAGGCTGTTCCCATGTGTGTAACAGCACAAAAACATCATAAAAGTAAAAGTAAAAAGAACAGCAAAGTTGAGTTGTGCACTGCAGAATTCCTCACATCTCTGGCTTTTATTTCCTAGTAAGGAAGGAGGCTTCAGATATCCAATATCTGTCACTTTTGCCTATGAAATGACACATTTACGTTTAAAATTTCTTTCAGCTCAGCACAGCTTCTGGTATTCCTGATACTCCATTGCATAGAAAAATCACCAAACACTGCACACAATGTTGTCATTTCTTCCTGTTCCCTCAGGTTTCCATGGATTTTACGAGCCCCCCATTATCTCTACAAGACAATGGGTTTGTAAGTATTTCCTGATGTGCTGCCTGGAAGTAAAATCTGTGTTTGACTTTTGCATCTGGCTGGAAGTTTGTGCTACCACTGCTTCTGCTGGTCTCTAATTCTTGGGACATTCCTCATTTCCACCCCTATTTCCCATTCCCAAGTTTCTGCATCACAGATCCTCTTGGAACTTTCTGTCCTGCCTCTCTTGCTCATGTGTCCCTGTGGAGGATTTTAGGGGAATTTCCCTTTTCCTGGGATTTGGCTCCAGCAGTGCACAAGTGGTTTGGATGGGACTTTCCCTGGCATTTATTGTGTTTTCTTTGGTTTATTTTTTTTTTCTTCTTTCAGGATGGAAACTGTTGCATGAAACCATTTTTAAGTAAAAAACAGGCATCCTTTTTCTACCTTCCAGCTGTTGCTGCATCCTTTTTATTCCCTTCACTCAATCCCTGGAGTGAAGGAATATTTTTCCCATTTTAATTAAGACACAGATAGGTATTTCCCTGTTGCTTGATTTGAAACTGGAAGAAATACTTTATATTTTATTATTTTTAGGAAATACCCAGCATTACCAAGAGAACTGACAAGACCATTTAATTCAGATCTCTTCTGTGGATTATCTAATTTAGACCTTTTCCATACCTAAGTTTCATGGTTCCAAATCAAGCTTTATGTAATCTTGAGTAAAAAGAGAGGGACTATTTCAGCAATTCTCTTTGGATATATTTTTTTTTTCCTGCAGAATATTGCAGCCATAGAAACAAAACAGAACAGAGATTTTTCTCTCTCTCCTTGGGCTTTGTAGTTTCCCTGCCCTTGTGAACTTGTGCCCTGAATTTCAATTCTGAAATGGTTCTTTTATCACCTTCCTTGATATTTCCTTTTATTATCCAATCTCCCTGAGCTTGGAAGATCAAAATCCCATTTTCACTTTTATTTTTTTTTTATTGACACCTCCTCCTGGAGGAACTGCTGAGAAAGCACAGAGTTAAACATTTGTGGGGTTGAGGGGCTTAGTTCTGTGTGGAAGAACATGGACACAGCTTGGTTTATTATTTAGCTAAATATTAAGCTGTGGATTTTAGCAGTTGGATAATTAACAAATAATAATGGCTGGCCAGTAATTCACATTTTCATAGATTTTTGTTCTGTCCAGCCATGAAAATAATTCAATGATTTGACCTAAGTGAATAATATCTTAAATAATTGGGGTTTTTTTTTTAATTTTATTTTTTAATTTGTTGCCCAACAGAGGAGAAAACCAACATGTTCCTCTTCTCTCTGCAGAGTATGGTACCCACTGATCCACTTGGGACATCCAAGGAAGAGATGGAAAAACTTAAGGAAGAGCTGAAGATGTGGAAGGCAAGTTCTGTAAAGCACAGGGAAATTTGCTAAAAGACAAAGATTAGTGCATCCTTCTAAAATCAGATCAAATCCCCCACATTTATAACATCTTTAATTTGTTCTGTTTTTCAATGCTTTGTGCTCATGTTGATCCCACTCTCGTGAGTTTAATTTTTACCCAAAGTGTTAAAAATAAATAAATACAAAGGGCTTACTCAAGGTTTTGTTTGTTCCTGTAGAAATAAATCTTTTAAAAATGTAAAATCTTTTTCTTTTTGCCATCCAGGAAAGAGTGGAAGAGGCTGAGAATGTCAAGGTTGCCCTTACTCTCTCCAAATTAAATGCTGATGCAGAGTGTGATAGGGCAGAGAAGAGGCTGACAGAGCTGAAGGAGCAGGAGAAACAGCACAAGGACAGAATTGTCAGCTTTGAGGTATGGAGAGGGCTGGTGCTGTTTGGAGGCTTGGGAAGGAGTGTGGATTAGGAAAATGGGAGGAGCATTCCCAGTTTCAGTGGCTTTGCCTCTGTACTGCTCAAATATTCCACATATTTTTTTGCTGCACTTTAGTTTTCCACTGGCAGGCAGAGAAACAGTGCAGTAAGCTGAATCTATTTTGAGATGAAACCTGCCAAAATTGATCTTCCTCTTCCAAGATTCTCCCCTAGGGATGAGTTTCAGGTCTGGGTGAGGTGGATAAAGCTCAGTGGGTTGATTCCACTGCTTTGCCAACTCCCTGTTCTGTGAGAGATCACAGCACCCAGAGGATCAGCATTCCTTCATCTTTTAATTCCCTAAGTGCCAGGGAGCTGGGCAAGAGCCAGGCCCTGATTAAGAGGGTTTTTCCTTCTAGAACTGCTTGGTTCCAGGTTCCTTGGTTCATTCCCTTGATATTCCACGTGCAGTAACAGCAGAAGGCTCCTCAGGCTGCCTGGGAGCTGCTTTCAGTGAGCTTTGGTAAATCACTGATGAGAAATTATGGCTCTGTTCAAATACAATTAACAGCTTAAACACACTCATGTTGGTGAGAGTATTTTCTGGAAGCTGATTTTGGTTCTTTAATCACAAAAGTTTGGATTGATACCCAGGAAAGGTCATTTATCACCATCAGTCTTTGGGAAGTGATCCAAGTGCCTCCAGTGGTTGCTGAATTTCCAGGAACCACCTTCTGATTGTGGCAACATCTGCTCTGTTCCCTTCTCATCCTGGCACATTCCCTGTCCAGGAAATCCTGATTTGGATACAGAGCTTGGTGTCCAAGCAGGATTTATTGTTCTGGAGGGAGGAGAAGGACATGAAGAGGGAAGAGCAGCAGCACGGCAGAAACTGCCCAGGTTTTGCTGAAATATATTCCTGTCTTTATTAAAGTGTTTAAAATTGCATTTCATATTTTTGGCCTGCAGCAGGAACTCTTTCTGCTAAACCAAGAGAAAACTGAGCTGAAGAAAGAGATTGAAAAGCTCAAAGAAGACCTGGAAGAATACAATTCCAAGGATAATCTGGTAAAGGAGGTGACATATTTGGAAATTTGTCTTTTAGAAGGGCAGACTTCTATTTTCAGGGAATGGTTTGGGTTGGAGGTGACCTTAAATCCCATCTCACTCCAACCCCAGGGAGACCTTCCTCTATCCTGGGCTGCTCCAAACCCTGTCCAGGCTGGCCTTGGACACTTCCAGGGATGGGGCAGCCACAGCTTTTCTGGGAAACCTGAACCTCCCCTCTGAATTTATCCCTCTCAGACTCTTGGGGCCACTTGTTCAGCATTTGAATCTGCTAATTTCAATATAAAATAAACCTGGAAGTTTCTTATTTTCCCTGGCAAGCCAATTTGAAGCAGGCAGAGGATATGGAAATAAATCCAAGAGGGTACTGAAAGTGTGAGAGGAATGAGAACGAGCAGACATTTATTAAATGGAAAGCAGTGGAATAAAAAATATTCATGGCATTGGTAATTTTTAAGTTTTCTTTTTCCTGTGTCAACTCTAAAATTGGAGATTAAAAAGAAGGTGGCAGAAATGAAATTGAAGTTCACTCACCTGGAAGAGATGGAGGATGATGGGGCAGACATGGATATGGACACGCTCTGTGTTTTTAGGGCAGCCACAAAAATCCCCTTCAGACTCAACCAGAACCAGGCCCTGCTGACCTTTGAAGATGAAGAAGGTGGGATGTGTATTTGAATTATGAAATTCATGATTCTGATGTATTTCACTGGGTAGTGGTGTGGTTTTCCCCCAAGGGTATTTTTAATGGAATGGCAAACAATCTTGTGTTAATATTTTATAGAATAAGAGCATTTTTTGACAGATTAAAAGTTTTACTATTCCCACTCAAAATCTATTTTATGTGTATAATTAATATTATATTTGCTGTATTTATTGTATATTATTTAAATAATACTGTTTATTGTTAATTATCATTATCGTTGATATAATATTTTGTTATTATATTATTTGGCCCACATAAAACCACAGAGATTTTATGGAAATAGACTTGGATCTGATTGCCTAATTATTATTTATTTCTCCTTTACTGATGCAAAAGCAGATTTTTTTTAAGAGACTGGGGAGTAATTTGGGGCTTACAATGATTAAACAAAGCTTTTCATATCTGATTTCCCTCAGTTGCCCAGAGACTGACAAAGATGAGCAAGCACTGTGTGAAACTGGACAACAGAACAGCAAATGTGACTGTGAAGCCTTTTGAACTTGACCTGGGATTCCAGTTTGAGGTAGACAACTGAAAATGCAACTCTAAAAATCTGAGCTCTTTAAAAGCTTTAGGTTCTGGTTTTTCCCAGTGTTTTCAGTCACAAAGTGCACAAAAATTTGATGTTTTTAGCTCCGTGTGAGTGTCTCTGGAAGGAAAATCAAGGTTTCAGAAATCCCTGAGCTCCCCATTGCTGAAGAGTGGATGAGAGACAAACTTGAGCTGCATTTCTACAAAACTGAGCAGGCAGCAGGAGGAGGAGAAATACAAAATGTCACCTACAGCAAAGGGACTGGGACAGCTGTCATCACATTCCTCAGACCTGGAGGTAGAGTCTGGAATATTTTCTTACCCAAATTCAGGCGGAATTGTCCGGCCTGGGTTCCATTCTGGGGTGACCACTGAGTGTTGCAAACTCTTCTAACACAGGGGGAGTTCATGGATCCCTCAGAGATGTGAGTAAATAAAACAGTTTTTCATTAAATCCTTTTGGAGCAAACATAACCTGCTCCCAGCTCATAAGCTTTCTTTCTGAACTTTTAAAAAAAAATGGGTTTTTTTCCTCTGCATTTCCAGACACTCATATTGGAGGCAGCAAATTAGGAAAATGTGTTTGATTTTAGCTCCTGTTGCACGACAGTGAGGTTGGACAGGCATTCCTATTGCCCAACTGGATGGAATTCCATGATCAGTGGTGCCACATCCACCCAGAGCAGCTGCTTTAGATTTATTTCAGAGCTTTTGTGGGCATTTCATGATGCTGCTTCTTTGTTTTTCTTGGAAGTGCCAAGGAAACTTTTTGCAGAATGCACATGAAGAATCCACAAGCGTGCCATCCTGCATTAGCTTCTACCTCCACAAAGATGAGCCTGGTCTTTGAAATGTTTATTAAATATTAGTTTAATTATATTAAATAATTAACTGGGGTTTTTTCTTATTCTCTTACAGCAAGCAACAAGTTTGTGGGATGCACTGAATACCCTTTCTGTGCAGAGGGAAGGCACTTCAACCTTTCTGTCTCCCCAGATTTTAATTTCCAGTTGAGCAAGTTTCAGGTAAAAGAATCTACTCCAGGCTGATGGAACAGTGGGAAATGGGAGAATGGGCAGAATTTTCACTCCTGTGTGAATTTAACAGCGAGTGTGAGTGTGAAACAGGCTGCTGGGCTCATGTGTTGCACTGTGGAAGCTGTGATTTATTTTTGAAGGGTGTGCTTGTCTTTCCCTGATGGAATTATCCCAGCACTCCCCACGTGGTTGTGCTGGGCTTTTTGGGAAGGAGGTTAAACACAAAGTTCTCCAAGTCACAAAGCTCTGTCAGGATCCCAGAGTCCTGCAAATGGAACATTTGCTCATTCACACTCCAAATAGTGACTCTGCCACACAGAGCTGGCTGATCATATTCTCCCTGCAGCAGCTGCTGCTGATGATGGTGATCAGGTCAGAACTGTGTATATAATTAGGCCTTTGTAATTAAGGCATGGGCTGCAGTGTGCAGGACACCCAGCAGGGCTCTCTGCAGGTCCTGGCAGGGATTTTTATGGGCTTGTGCTGTCTGGAGCCATCAGAGATCCCCAAATTCAAAGTGTGGGTGCATCAGGGAGTGCAGGACACACCAGTTAAGGTGTGAAATGGAATCACAGAATCTCCTGAGCTGGAGGGGACCCACAGGATCATGGATCCAGCAGAGACACCCCAAAATCCATCCTGGGCATCCCTGGGAGTGGGATCCAAACTGTCCTGGAGCTCTGGCAGCCTTGGGAATTCTTTGGAGAGCCTGGGCAGTGCCCAGCACCCTTTTTGAGAAGAACATTTGCCTCAGATCCAATCTAAATCTGCCCTGGCCCAGCCCCAGCTGTTCTTCCTCTGCTCCCAGAGAGCAGAGATGGGAGCTTTCCCTCAGGAGGAAGCTCCAGACTGGGATGAGTCTCCTCTCATTCTCCTCCAACAAACCAAACTCCCTCAGCTGCACCTCCATGGCCCCTCCAGACCCTTCATTCTAAGTGAATCCAGAATTCCTGCTCTTTCCAGAGAAATTTCCACTATCTAAAGTCTTAACCTCATCAAAGATCCCAAGGAATTGAGTTCCCATCTGTCCCAGTTCCTTTGTCTAATCCAGGTTTGTCCTTTCCTCCCCAGCCATACTGCAGGGTTTCCAAGAAGACAGTCCTGCTGAAAGGCATCCCAGAGCTGGAAGAGGATGAGGAAACCGTGCAGGACATGATTGAAATTCACTTCCAAAAGCCCAGCAACGGTGGGGGGGAGATAGAGAACATCAAATACACCTCCAGAGGAGCAGCCTATGTTTGTTTTGAGGAGGATACTGGGAATGCCACCTCAGAAATCACAGGGGACTCATGAAGTTGTGAGGTTTTGTTCCTCAGAGGAATTTCTGTAGGTATTGTGCTTTAATGTTCTGAAATTGATACTGTAAAAGAGGAATCCCTGCCTTTCTGTTTTGTCTCGTGGCACTGACTTTGCACAGAAGTCAGCAAAACTCCCTGCCTGTGTTCCAGGTTAAAGAATCTGGAAATCTTAGCAGCCACTGAAGCACAATCTCAGATTTTCTGCAACTTTACATATTTTATACCATATTTTATACCTTTATACCAGATTTTAAAGTACTCCAGAGTGGGATGAGTGGATTGTCTCTTACATTCTGGATACAAAAGCCATATTTAATCCCAATCAAGCCTCCTCACAGTCCTGCCTTGTTGAAGTGCCAGAGCTTCAGAAGGTGGCTCTGACACAACTCCAGTCCTGCTGAGGTTGCTGAGTGCCACCAGAACTCAAATCCCTGAAATTTCATAACAGCTGCCTTATCAAATCAGGGATGGAAATAAAATAGAAAATGAGAGGTGCAAACCCAAGAAACTGCATTTAAGAAATGCCCTGGCATTTGCTGCCTGTAGCTGTTGAGCTTCTGCCTGTTCGTAGCCAGCTGTGTTGTTTGATTTTAATACTTGTTTCTGCAATTAAATTTTTCCTCATTTTTGTTCATGGTTTTGGTTATTTTAAACTACTGCAATCAAGGATTGAGCTGATGCTGGACCTGGTTTTGTCACCATGCTGGAGGAACAGCCCTGAGGGATTTGGTGATCCCAGGCTGGGGCTGGGAGGGCTTGGAGAGAGTAATTTTCCAAGGAAAAAATGTTTTTTCTTTGCTGCTGTCATCCTTGGAAAACAAGTCCTCCTCTGACTTTGCACTTTGGCCACCCTTGGGGGCTGAAATGGTTTGGCCCCAACAATCTTAATTCCAAATTCATGTGAGCCTGACATGGAAAATAATTTATTTTCAGGGTATTTGACATCTTGACATGCAGGGAAAGGAGAGTTCACTGAGAAGAGCACTGCAAAAATAACTCAGGGATTATTATTCCAGACAAACTGTTAATTGGCAATGGATAAAAGTTGAATATGGAAAATTAAAAGGCTGCAAACACCACAGTTTATTTTGAATTTGCTGTCCAGTGAGATACATGGGACTGTAGCACCTCTCACTGTTTAGGGCATGCAAAGGCAGGGATTGATTACCTGACCAGTGTAAAATAATAATAATTACCTCAAACAAAACAGTGCTGAAGAATTTATGGAGACTGTGCACTTTTGCACTCTCAAAAACTTGGTAAGACCAAACACCTGAAAAAGAAAGGGGAAAAAAACTCAGAAAGGTAAAAAATGTAATTTTTTTGAATTTCAACTGTACCTCACCAATAAATATGGAGAAGTAAATCCTTAAAAAGGAAAAAGCTTAAAATTCTCATAAGGTATCACTCATAAGGAGTAGTGAGAACCTGCAGGTTTTAAAGTCCAGAAAATAAATCAGAATTTGTACATTTTAAAGACAATGTCTGTAAATGTCTTGCTTTTGTCTCTGATGAATTATGGCTTGTGATGATTGCCCTGTTAATTTTTAAAGCAGCAGTGGTGCTTTAAAGGCTGGAGACTGGTTTTAACAATGGAAAATAAGAATAAAGCATCAGTGATGTTTCTATAAATGTCAGAATCCTTTTTCCTCCCTGCTGGGGTGACTTTTCTCTCGGGCTGGGAGGTTTTTATACCCAAATTACACACAGGGACATTTCCCAGCTTTCACCCTGACCTCGGTGTCCAGCTGGACTCGGGGCTCTTTGGGGCCACGGCAGCTTTTGGGGTGCCCTGGGGCTGTCCCTGCCCAGGTGGGATTTTGGGAAGGGATTCCTGCCTGGGAGGGTGGGCAGGCCCTGGCACAGGGTGCCCACAGAAGCTGTGGCTGCCCGGGATCCCTGGCAGTGTTCCCTGGGTGTCCCTGTCTATGTGTGTCCCTGTCCCTGCATGTCCCTGTCTCTCGCCATGTGTGTCCCTGTCCCCTGCATGTCCCTGTCCCTGCCTGTCTCTGTCCCTGCCTGTCCCTCTCCACGTGTGTCCCTCTCCACGTGTGTCCCTGTCCCTGCATGTCCCTGACCCTGCCTGTCCCTGTCCCTCTCCATNTCCATGTGTGTCCCTGTCCACGTGTCCCTGTGGTTCCCTCTCCATGTGTGTCCCTCTCCCTGCCTGTCCCTGTCCCTGCGTGTCCCTCTCCATGCCTGCCCTTCTCCCTTGTCTCCTTCTCCGTTTCCACGTGTCCATGTCTCCTTCTCTCTGTCCACGTGTCTCTGTCCCTGTCTCTGCGTTTCCCTCTCTCTCCGTGTCTCCGTCCCTGTGTTTCCCTCTCCATGCATGCCCTTCTCCCTTGTGTCGTTCTCCATGTGTGTCCCTGTCCACGTGTCCCTGTGGTTCCCTCTCCATGTGTGTCCCTCTCCCTGCCTGTCCCTGTCCCTGCGTGTCCCTCTCCATGCCTGCCCTTCTCCCTTGTCTCCTTCTCCATGTGTGTCCCTGTCCCTGCCTGTCCCTCTCCATGTGTGTCCCTGTCTGTCCCTGTCCCTGCGTTTCCCTCTCCCTGTGTGTCCCTGTCTGTCCCTGTCCCTGCGTTTCCCTTTCTCTCAGTGTCCTATCCATGTGTCCCTGTGTTTCCCTCTCCATGTGTGTCCCTGTCCCTGTTCCCGCGTTTCCCTCTCCCTGTGTGTCCCTGTCCCCACGTGTCCCTGCCCATCCCGGCTCTCTGTGCCCATTCCCAGCCCGCAGTTCCAGCCGGGAAGGGCGGGCCGGGCGCGCTGTGTCCGGGCAGGGTGGGAGGCGGCTCCGCCGCTTTCGCTTTCGTTTCCCCGCGGGCCCGCTCGCTCCGGGCCCTTCCCGGTGGGTTCCCCGTCCCGGGGGGATCCCCGTGCCGGTGGGATCCCATCCCGGTAGGATCCCGGTCCCGGGGGATCCCGGTCCCGGTGAGATCCCGTCCCGGTAGGATCCCCGTCCTGGGGGGATCCCCGTGCCGGGGGGATCCCGGTCCCGGTGGGATCCCATCCCGGTAGGATCCCGGTCCCGGGGGATCCCGGTCCCGGTGAGATCCCGTCCCGGTAGGATCCCCGTCCTGGGGGGATCCCCGTGCCGGGGGGATCCCGGTCCCGGTGGGATCCCATCCCGGTAGGATCCCAGTCCCGCCGGAGCGGCGACCATGGCAAGTGCCGGGGAGCGGGGGTCGCGCACCGTGAGCGGCAGGGCCGGGGGGAGCTGGGAGAAAGCGCTGGAAAAACGTGGAAAGGGAGCTGGAGAGGGCTGGG
>VXBR01000883.1:39729-55505 GCA_013400215.1 Cisticola juncidis
ATGAGCTTTAGGATTCCTCCCAAGCCAGAGCACTGGGATTTGCCTGGAAGCCACAACGGGACCCCGTTGTCACCAGAGCCGCTGTCCCATCCCTCCCTCCCCATTCCCGGCCCCTCCCGCCCAGCCCTGCCTGCGAGCAGCTGCTCGGCACAGACGCGTCTGGGGAGTGATTCAGCACAAACCGCGTGTTCTTGGGGTTTTTTTTCCCCCTAACCCCGCTAGCAGGCCCGAGTGTTGCTCCCAAACACCAGCTGGGAAGGTGTGAGGGCTGTCTGGCAGCTGAGCCGAGCTCCGGCTGTGCCAGGCGTGAGAAAATCCCGCCTCGCAGCTTTGGGAGCGCCCTGTTCGCATTCCCTCCGCGCTGCCTCCTGACAGCGGGCTGCACCGCCGGCATAATTGGCTACTGTAATTAACTAAAAGCTCCTGGCTCTCGGAATTTGATGGGGAGGGGATAAAAGGAGGTTGCGGAGCCTCTCGCTGGGTTTGTCCCCAGGATTTTGGACACGCATCGCTCCCTCCGCAGCACATTCTGCTCTGGAGATGGAGCTGGGATCGTGTTTTAGGCAGCCCAGGTCCAGGAAAAACAAAACAAAACAAACAAAAGCCCCCCCCCCCCAAAAAAAAACCAAAACAAAAACTTCAGAGAAGTTTAAAGAGTTCAGATAGACTGACCTCAGTTACTGACAGCTCGTTCAAACCAAATTTACCTCCTTCCTTCCAAAAAGTCAGCAAACTGTTCCTAAATTTAGTCAGTGCTCCACAGTTTGTGGTGATTTTGCCGTGATATTCCCAGTGAAATGTTACTGTTTATGTCTGGGTAATAAGTATGGAAGGAAAATCTGCTTTTCCTAAAAAGATATGGATGCAAATCCTGTTTGGGATGGGGTTTGTGTTTGCTCCTGGGGGTTTGGTGCTGATGGAAATTCTGTGTGTGGTGGTTGTTTGATGCTCTGCGAGTCTGGGCTGGCTGGGATTGTGTTCTCCCAATTTAACCAGGTTATCCGTGGAGAGATAAATAAATGGAGATAAATAAATGGAGAGGTCTGAGTCAGAGCACAGCCCAAAATCCCGGCTCTCCCAAATTTAACAAAGATCCTTCCACTCTGCAAGGATTCCTTGCTGAGCACCACGTGCAGGCACAATTTGTCATTCTCTTCTGATTTTGAATATTACAATCAGAGGAGAAACCACGTTGTCAGTGGGACTTTCCAGCTGAGAAACTTGAATTTAGTGCTCATTTTTGCTGCTCTAAGAAGATGCTGAGAGGGTTTAAATGGCATTTAAAAGCATTTCTTTGTGCACATAGACAATGATTATTCTCTTTATTTTTCTCTACTGCAATGTGAATTTGCATTGGCAGACCAAAGAAATGCAGCTATCTAAGGAAAAAAAATCTGGAAATTGGATATTTCAGCCAATTTGTGTTGTTTGGTTTCCCCCTCTATTATAGAGCCTCCCAGAAGATTTTTTAGTGAGTATTTTAAATCATTCTGTAAATAGATATTTGTATTGATGACAAATCAAAAAATTAGGTGATTCACATAGTTTTTGACAAATCATAAGCACAAGAAATATGAAGGACCTGAAATCTTGGAGCAGTATGTCTGAGAGTTCCTGGCACCCATGCCATGGCCTTTTCTTCAAGGCTGTGATAAGAAAAAGAAATACCAACTTTCTGCTCCTAAATCAGTCTGAGGTTTACATTAGGCACTCACACAGAATCTGCATCCAGTTCTCAGGATCTCTTGATTTGGGAAATTTTGGAGTTATGGTACAATTATTAGTCCAGAATCTGCATCCAGTTCTCAGGATCTCTTGATTTGGGAAATTTTGGAGTTATGGTACAATTATTAGTCCACTGATCCTCAGGATGTATCTATTAGAGCTGTAGGAAGCTCAGGCTTGCTTTCAGAATTGATTGAAAAGGTTTTGCTTCCTTTCCAGTACTGATAGTGCAGAAAATTGTAAATCTATTTTTTCATTAAGAGGGACAATTGTGACTTCCTGATCCCGCAATCCTTGTTCCAATAAAACTGAAGATTTTTATCTCAAGAAAAATAGAGGCAGCCTGGCAGGCACTGAGAGCTGATTGAGCAGGATTAATTAACCCCTAAATGCACAGTGCAGAAGGAATGGGGGTCTCTCCAGGGGTGGGAATCTGGGAGGTCCCTGCTGCATTTACCATGTGCCATCTCTGCACAGGCCACGGGCCAAGCTGCCAGATCCAGGAGGACAATTGTCATTGCTGGTGTCCCAGCTGGCCTCCTGCAGGATGATGTCATGGCTGACATCCTCACCATCCACTTCCAAATGTCCCGGAACAACGGCGGGGACGTGCAGGAGGTCACGTATCCCACACGGAATGAAGGAGTTGCCCACATCACCTTTGAGGATGAGGAAGGTATTTGAATTAATATATTAAAGTACAGCCAGCCCCCGAAGAATTAGCCCAGAATGTTGATCCTGAGCCAAAGGATTTTAAATTGGGATTTTATAGAGGCTGAAGCCTCTCTGGCAGTTGAGTTTCAGGGTTTCATTTCTGCTCCATGCAGTAATGACTCACTCGTCATGCAGAGCGTCGTGTTTGTTTTGCAGGAACAAATTTATGCCATGAATAACCTAGCATTTCTGTAGCCAGGCTCTGGGGAATAAATCTCTGCCAATTAACGTGCCAAGGAGACAGGCTGGTGTCTCTCTGAGCAATTTGGATTAATACATAAAATATTAGGTGAGAGTATCGAGCGGCCTGCACATGTGGGGGTACATGAAGGGTTCCAGCAGGCTGGAGGTGACTTTCTCACTGCTCAACAAGTGATTTTGGGTTTTTTTTCAGTTGTGGAGCGTGTCCTGAAGAAGGATCAGCATCTCCTGCAGGACAGGAGGCTGCCCAGGGGCTACCCCCTGACGGTGACGCGCTTCTGTGACAACGTGAGCTCCTTCCTAACCCATCCAATTATGCTCTGTGCCTTATTAACCACCCCTTAATTGCTCCAATTCTCGATTCCAGGTCTTCCTGTGTGTCACATCCACCCTCAGCATGGCTGTTTTCAGGGATTGCTTCGTTTTAGAAGATTTGGTGGAAGAGATGAAGAAGCAGAGCCCAGCTTTGGATTTTGGGCCTTTGCAGCCTGAGGGGAAAATCGCTGTTCAGGGGCCCTTCCCAGCACTCAGAAAACTGAGGGAATTCCTCTTGTGGAAGGCAAAATCCCTCCCAGAGGGGGACAAAAGAGAGGGGAAATCCCACCAGAGACTGAGGAGGGAGCTGCAGGAGCACAGAGGTGCCACGGAGAGGAGGAATTCCTCCCAGAAGGAAACCCAAGTGGTGCTCCTGGACACGGATATTTATCTCTACATGAGGTCCTTCCACCCCAAAGCATTCCAGGGCAGTGCTGTTGTCATTTCTGGTGTCACTGACGGTGACATCACCACGGTGTGCATTGAGAGTGCTGGCAGGAAGGCTGGTGCTGCACACGGGTTGAGGGCCAAGAAAACCATTGAAGGTTTATCCGTGGAACTCCAGAGGATTTTACGGAAGGAGAGGATCTGCTTCAAGGAGCACAGCAGAGCTGGGAAGCACAGGTACAAAGAGCTCTGTGAGAGGCTGAAACCCCAGCACCCTGGGGTGCTGGTCCTTCCTTGTGACACCCACATCGACCTGGTAGGGACTTCTGCAGGGATTTTGGAGTTCACAGAGGACATGAAGAGGCACACGGGGTAGGAGGGAGCATTCCTGTGGCTGGGGTTCCTCACCCACACTGCCCGAGGCCCTGTGGCACTGCACTGTCCCCCTGGGTCACTGGGATGTCACTGTGTCCCCCTGGGTCACTGGGATGTCACTGTGTCCCACTGGGTCACTGGGATGTCACTATGTCCCTCTGGGTCACTGGGATGTCACTGTGTCCCTCTGGGTCACTGGGATGTCATTTTATCCCACTGGGTCACTGGGATGTCACTGTGTCCTCCTGGGTCACTGGGATGTCATTGTGTCCCACTGGGTCACTGGGATGTCACTNGTGAGGAATTCTGTGGGGAATCCTGTGAGGAATTCTGTGAGGAATTCTGTGTGGAATCCTGTGGGGAATTGTGTGAGGAATCCTGTGAGGAATCCTGTGAGGAATCCTGTGAGGAGTTTTGTGAGGAATCCTGTGAGGAATTCTGTGGGGAATTCTGTGAGGAATCCTGTGGGGAATCCTGTGAGGAATTCTGTGGGGAATCCTGTGAGGAATTCTGTGAGGAATTCTGTGTGGAATCCTGTGGGGAATTGTGTGAGGAATCCTGTGAGGAATCCTGTGAGGAATCCTGTGAGGAGTTTTGTGAGGAATCCTGTGAGGAATTCTGTGGGGAATTCTGTGAGGAATCCTGTGGGGAATCCTGTGAGGAATTCTGTGGGGAATCCTGTGAGGAATTCTGTGAGGAATTCTGTGTGGAATCCTGTGGGGAATTGTGTGAGGAATCCTGTGAGGAATCCTGTGAGGAATCCTGTGAGGAGTTTTGTGAGGAATCCTGTGAGGAATTCTGTGGGGAATTCTGTGAGGAATCCTGTGGGGAATCCTGTGAGGAATTCTGTGGGGAATCCTGTGAGGAATTCTGTGAGGAATTCTGTGTGGAATCCTGTGGGGAATTGTGTGAGGAATCCTGTGAGGAATCCTGTGAGGAATCCTGTGAGGAGTTTTGTGAGGAATCCTGTGAGGAATTCTGTGGGGAATTCTGTGAGGAATCCTGTGGGGAATCCTGTGAGGAATTCTGTGGGGAATCCTGTGAGGAATTCTGTGAGGAATTCTGTGTGGAATCCTGTGGGGAATTGTGTGAGGAATCCTGTGAGGAATCCTGTGAGGAATCCTGTGAGGAGTTTTGTGAGGAATCCTGTGAGGAATTCTGTGGGGAATTCTGTGAGGAATCCTGTGGGGAATCCTGTGAGGAATTCTGTGGGGAATCCTGTGAGGAATTCTGTGAGGAATTCTGTGTGGAATCCTGTGGGGAATTGTGTGAGGAATCCTGTGAGGAATCCTGTGAGGAATCCTGTGAGGAGTTTTGTGAGGAATCCTGTGAGGAATTCTGTGGGGAATTCTGTGAGGAATCCTGTGGGGAATCCTGTGAGGAATTCTGTGGGGAATCCTGTGAGGAATTCTGTGAGGAATTCTGTGTGGAATCCTGTGGGGAATTGTGTGAGGAATCCTGTGAGGAATCCTGTGAGGAATCCTGTGAGGAGTTTTGTGAGGAATCCTGTGAGGAATTCTGTGGGGAATTCTGTGAGGAATCCTGTGAGGAATTCTGTGGGGAATCCTGTTAGGAATCCTGTGAGGAATTCTGTGAGGAATCCTGTGAGGAATTCTGTGGGGAATTCTGTGAGGAGTCCTGTGAGTTCTGTGAGGAATTCCGTGATTAATCCTGTGAGGAATCCTGTGAGGAATTCTGTGGTGAATCCTGTGAGGAGGTGACCACAGCAGCCAGGAATGGGGACATTCCCTGTGACCTTGACCTGCAGAGGGACCTTCTCCCCCTCGAGGTGCCCAGAGAAGAGAGCTGGGACACCTGGCAGAGCAAAATCCACATCAAGTTTCCACAGGCTTGAGAAAGCCTGGAAAATTCTTCCCTGGAGGAAACAGGCAAGTTTGTTTTCATAGGAGCAGTAATGGATTTTTTTGTTGTTTTTTTAATTTTTTTTTCCAGCTGTAAGTGCTCCTGCAGCATCTCTTGACACCATGTTATTATTTAAACATGAAAATGTGTCCAGAGATTTGATGGGAAAATTTGGGGGCATTCAGACTTTGGAATGAGATTCTGTTCGTGTAAATCTGTTTCTAGATCCATTACAAGGCCACAAAGGTTTTGGTTTTTTTAAACCAATTTAGAAAATAGCTTTTATTTTGTGATATTTTTGTGTTTAGAATATTTTTCTGTCAGAACATCCAGAGCACCATCTCTTCTGCCTGATGTGCAGGGGAAGTTTTAGGGGTTCATGCCATTAAAAAAAGTTGTCCAAAATGTTGTGTCTGTGTTATTTTAACCAAACCCCAGGTTTTTGGGTGGAAGCCCAAGAAATGCCTGAGGCATTTTCCTATCAGCCCTGATTATCCATTGCAAGGATGCCAATAAAGCAGTGTATTAATTAAAAATGATTGTCAAAGCAGCAGGCACAGGAGCTGCAGTGCTGGGCTGGATTGGGAGGGGGCAGCAATATTCAGAGATTTCATCCTTTCCAAGTTCCCCCGTGGTTCTCCAGGGGCTCAGGGATGGGAAACTCCAAAATCCCCCCCTGGATCTCTTTGGGGTCATCCCTACAGAACCCAAGCAGAGATGGGAAAATTTTCAACCTTGTCAAAGAGAAAATCCTCTATGAAGGATAATCCCTTTATGAAATTAATTCTGTTTTCCAGTGTCCACATTGACCTTCTCATTCTTTTTCTGAAGAACCTCAGATTTTTTTTTTAATAAAAATAAATAATTTTTTAAATATTTTTTTTCTGATTCAGAGCTGTGGCATTTCCTATTTGCTCAACTGGCACTGGTGTCTGTGTGAACCCTGGCTGGTTGTTGCTGCTGCTTTTTGAGTCCATTTTTGGCAGCAGCACTTCAGGTGTCCTTCAGGTCTGGTTTTCTGCCNGATATGTGAGACTCCTCTTTTTTTAAAAATCAGCTCTGTTCCAGAAGCACAATTAATGGTACTCAAGACGAGTGGTTTCAATGCTTGAGAAAATTATTCACCCATAATTCTGCTCTGTGTATTCTTAAAACAAATAAAATAAAATAAAATAAAAAATAAAATAAAATATTCTTTTTGAATTCTGGCTCAGCTGGAACTGCTCCTCTCCTCATTCCCTGTGCAGCCCTTTGCCCCCACGTCCTTGGCACCCCTCCTGCATTATCCCATTGTTCCCGGGGCTCTCCCATCTGCCGCTCTCTTTCCCATGATGTCGCTTCTGGAGACAAAAAGAGCTTTTTCCTCGGCTGTTTTGTTTGTGGAGTGCTTTGCAAAGAGGCATTTGGGGGTGGTGGCTGGGGAAAAGGAGCAGGGGAGCTATTGTTGGGCTCCAGGGCTGCTTTTCCAGCGTGGATTTGGCTGGGAATGCTCCACCTTTGGCACCTGGGATGGATCCAGGGGTCGTGGTTGCTGTGAGGGGGACAAAATAAAACCTAAAAAATCCAGGGCAGCCCAGTGTGTGCTGGAAAAACACAACCAGAACAAGATATTCCTTCCCTCACCATGCAGATCCCTGGAAAACAATGGATATTTAGGTAAAACCTCTGCAATTTGGTCACTGCCATGAATATTCCAATAAATCCAAGTGGTTGCTGTGATGGGAACAAAGCTGTGATCCAGGGCAGCCCAGTGTGTGCTGGAAAAACACAACCAGAACAAGATATTCCCCCCTGCAATGTATAAAAAATGGATATTTAGCTAAAACCCCTGCAATTTGGTCATTGCCATGAATATCCCAATAAATCCAAGGGGTTGCTGTGATGGAGCTGTGATCCAGGACAGTCCAGTGTAGAAAAGCACAAGCAGAACAAGATATTCCTTCCCTCANATCCTTCCATCACCGTGTGAAATAATGGATATTTAGCTAAAACTTCTGCAATTTGGTCATTGCCATGAATATCCCAATAAATCCAACCAAACAAATCCCAGTTAGGGCTGCTCAGAGATTTATTTGCCAGCTCTCCTTCCCACAGTTATTTTTTTATGGCAAGCAAAGCCTGCTGCCTCTATGAAATTCCACTTGAAAATATTTGTGTGTGTTGGATGATATCCTGGGAAACAGCTGTTGTTCCTGGATCTGTTGGTTGACTCGGGACTCTCAGGTTTGCACATTAATTTGAATTTAAAAAAAATTGCTCAGGAGACCTCAACAAAATATTTGTGCCCTCACTCGCTGCCCTTCCCCAGAAGGGGATAAATAAGAGTTGTAAAAATACAAAGCCTGATTTTGATTTGAGGCGCTGGTCCTACTGGAAAAGCCAAAAAATAAAATAAAATAAAATAAATAATAAATAAATAATAAATAAATAATAAATAAATAATAAATAAATAATAAATAAATAATAAATAAATAATAAATAAATAATAAATAAATAATAAATAAATAATAAATAAATAATAAATAAATAATAAATAAATAATAAATAAATAATAAATAAATAATAAATAAATAATAAATAAATAATAAATAAATAATAAATAAATAATAAATAAATAATAAATAAATAATAAATAAATAATAAATAAATAATAAATAAATAATAAATAAATAATAAATAAATAATAAATAAATAATAAATAAATAATAAATAAATAATAAATAAATAATAAATAAATAATAAATAAATAATAAATAAATAATAAATAAATAATAAATAAATAATAAATAAATAATAAATAAATAATAAATAAATAATAAATAAATAATAAATAAATAATAAATAAATAATAAATAAATAATAAATAAATAATAAATAAATAATAAATAAATAATAAATAAATAATAAATAAATAATAAATAAATAATAAATAAATAATAAATAAATAATAAATAAATAATAAATAAATAATAAATAAATAATAAATAAATAATAAATAAATAATAAATAAATAATAAATAAATAATAAATAAATAATAAATAAATAATAAATAAATAATAAATAAATAATAAATAAATAATAAATAAATAATAAATAAATAATAAATAAATAATAAATAAATAATAAATAAATAATAAATAAATAATAAATAAATAATAAATAAATAATAAATAAATAATAAATAAATAATAAATAAATAATAAATAAATAATAAATAAATAATAAATAAATAATAAATAAATAATAAATAAATAATAAATAAATAATAAATAAATAATAAATAAATAATAAATAAATAATAAATAAATAATAAATAAATAATAAATAAATAATAAATAAATAATAAATAAATAATAAATAAATAAATAAATAAAAATAAATAAAATAATAATAAAATAAGATAAAATAAAATAAAATAAAATGGCAGAAATAGCACTGGAATAAGAGCTCAGTTCATGGCAGCACCCCACTACAGCCAGTGGAGAAAACACCTTAAAACTGCTTAAAAACACCTTAAAAACACCTTAAAAACTGCTTAAAACCACGAGGATTTGAGGGATATCCCTCAGCAGGAAAATATTCCCCATTCTGGAGGCCAAGGCAGTGTCCTGGCTGTCCTGAGGGGCTGGGGGAGGCGATGCAGCAGCGATGATTGACTGGAATCCTTCAGACACAAAGGGCTGACAAAGCCTCCCATTCCCCACTGTACCTGAGCATCTCGGGAAGGAGCGAGGCCATTCCTGCAGGAAAGAGGCTTTTCCAGGAGGAAAAAAAAGCCTTTTATTGTGGATTCCTCATCCCTCAGGCTGCCCCTGCCCTCTTAGAGCTCCACTCAAACTTTGTGCATTTATTCCGAGTGCACAAACTGCAAAAGAGCTGTCACATCTCCTGAAGTGTCGGAGTCCAGGACATCCCTGTGGCCACCCTGCAGGGTTTGGGGACAGGACAGGGGCTCTGGGGTCTGTCCAGGGGGGTCAGAGCCTCACACAGAGCCCAGGAGGACACTGCCTCTGATCCCTGCCATGGCACTGAATGCCCACAGTGTGTGAAGAATCACAAGCTGAGAGAATTCAAAATAAGCAGGATTTAGTTGATCCTAGAATGGAAATGTAGAATCTGGGATTTTCAGTCTCTGGGGCTGAAGGGACAAGCTGGAGGAATTGGGGAGTGGCCCCTGTGCTCCTTGTTCTTGCTCTCGTCCCCCATCTTTGGCTGAGTTGGATTTTAGAGATTGGTTTAGAGTAGAAATGCCATGTTAGCATAGGCAGTGGGCATTGGTAAAATTCTGTCAATAAAAAGTGCATTTTGGATGTGGTTGGGTCAGGGGTGCTGTACATGAGGTGTGGGGCTCTCTGAGCCGCCCAGTCCTGCTCTGCTGGGGATGCCCTGCAGAGCTGGGACAGAACTGAGATAATTTAGAATAAACAGCCTTGATAACCCTGCTGGACTCAGCCTGTCTGCTCTGGCTCTGGTGTGAAACACCCAGGGCAAAGAGAAGACTGAAAACCTGATTACCCCGGGGAACAGCAACCCCGAGGAGAATCTCAGGGAAAAGAAACTCTGAGACTGAAGGGTTGCAATCCCAGAGGCATGTTCTGAGGGAATATTCTGCTTTTGAGAGAGGTGTATTTTACTTAAAAATGACCCACAGAATGACAATAACAGAGTTAGCAACAATTAACTCGTTATTTGAGGCAGCTTTCGCACCTACAGCTTTGTCAGGCCAGGCTGGGAAGCATCAAACCCAGAGGAAAATGCTGGGAAATGCTGGGAAATGCTGCGAAATGAAATGCTGGGAAACGCAGGGAAACGCTGGGAAATGCTGGGAAATGCAGGGAAACGCAGGGAAATAATGCAGGGAAATGCTGGGAAATGCTGGGAAATGAAATGCTGGGAAACGCAGGGAAACGCTGGGAAATGCTGGGAAATGCAGGGAAACGCAGGGAAATAATGCAGGGAAATGCTGGGAAATGCTGGGAATTGCTGGGAAATGCTGGGAAATGCTGGGAAATGCTGGGAAAATCTTTCTGCCTCTCTCAACCCTTCCGAGGTGGCTTCTCCTCACATCCAGGGTGGTCGGAGTTCCAGGATCCATGGCTTCCATCCAGTTTAATTCCAAATAACCCCTTTGGGCTCCCTCCCCTCAGTTGCTGCAGTTAAGGGTGAGAAGGCCTTTTCCACCCCTCTATTCTGAATTAGGAGCAGAGAAATCCCATGTGGATACTTTATCACCTTCACCTAAATGAGAAGATGGGAATCATCCCAATTCCTGCAGCAGCTGCCTGAAGATATCCAGGCAACCCGGCCAAGGGGATTAAAAAAGATCATTAATTATAATTATGATTTAAAGCAAACCAGAGAAATCGAGTAAGACTGCACAATTCAGGGCTGACAGCACCTGGTCTGTTTGTACTTAGTTTTCCCTTAGTTGTAAGAGTTGTGGAACATCTGCTGGAAAACAAATCCCATTTTTTACTTTCCTAACACAGCTTTCCTTTGTCTCCTGACACCCACTAATGACCTTTGAAGAAATCCCCTAAAAGGAGCTCAGTTAAAGGAAATCACCACCTCTGAAGGCAGCAGCCAGCAGTGCTGGGGTGTTGCATTAAAAGCAGTTTCCAGGTGGATTTTTCCCTGTCCTTCCTGCTCCTGTCTATGTCAGAGGAGCAGTGGGGATCAGCAGCTGCCACCCAGGATGCCAAAGGAAAAAAAAAGAAAAAAAAAAAAAAGAAGAAAAAAAAAAAAAAAAAAAAGAAAAAAAAAAAAAGAAAAAAAAAAAAAAAAGAAAAGGGGAAAAAAAAAAAAAAAAAAAAAAAAAAAAAAAAAAAAAAAAAAAAAAAAAAAAAAAAAAAAAAAAAAAAAAAAAAAAGAAAAGGGAAAAAAAAAAAAAAAGAGAAAAAAAGAAAAAAGAAAAAAAAAGAATAGAAAAAGAAAAAGGAAAAAAAGGGGAAAAAATCCCGGAAAAACAAAGTTCTGTTGTGTTTGTACAGCTGGAATAGCTTCGTTCTCCTGAAATCCCCGGCGCGGTGGGGAAGGGATGCCGGGGGTGGGATGAACAAATCGGGATGGTGCAGGAAATGCGGGATTTCCCCAAGGTGGGATTTGCTCCCAGCTCATCCCTGATGGAGCCGCTCATCCCATTCCCTGTGGGAAGCGCGGGATGATCCCTGCCAGGGGCGGGGTTGGTGCATTTGGGGTCGCTCTGGGCTCTCAGCCGGGTCCCACCGGGACCAGCAGGTGCCACCCCCCGGACCCTGTCCCATCCCTCCGCCTCCTCCTGCCGCAAGCTCGGGAACACAAGAGGGAGCCAGATGCTTTGGAGCCGGAATTCCAAGGTCTGCGCCGGGGTCCTGCCCTCCTGCTGGAGGAGATGTCGGGATCGGGTCCTGCTCCATCCCCGAGCTGCGGGAAGCCAAGCCCAGCTCACCTTTCCCTGGACGAGATGCCACGATCAGGTCCTGCTCCATCCCCAAGCTGGAGGAGGAGCAGATTTTGGGATCAGGTCCTGCTTCATCCCCAAGCTGGAGGAGAAGGAGATTTTGGGATCAGGTCCTGCTCCATCCCTGAGCTCAGCTCACCTTTCCCTGGAGGAGATGCTGGGATCAGGTCCTGCTCCATCCCCAAGCTGGAGGAGAAGGATATTTTGGGATCAGGTCCTGCTCCATCCCTGAGCTCAGCTCACCTTTCCCTGGAGGAGATGCTGGGATCAGGTCCTGCTCCATCCCCAAGCTCAGCTCACCTTTCCCTGGATGAGATGTTGGGATCAGGTCCTGCTCCATCCCTGAGCTCAGCTCACCTTTTCCTGGATGAGATGTTGGGATCAGGTCCTGCTCCATCCCTGAGCTCAGCTCACCTTTTCCTGGATGAGATGTTGGGATCAGGTCCTGCTCCATCCCCGAGCTCAGCTCACCTTTTCCTGGATGAGGTGTTGGGATGAGGTCCTGCTCCATCCCTGAGCTGTAGGAGAAGGATATTTTGGGATCAGGTCCTGCTCCATCCCCAAGCCCAGCTCACCTTTCCCTGGAGATGTTGGGATCGGCTCCTTCCCGTTTTTCCCTGCCAAGGGTGCTCTCCCAGCACCTCCTTTCCAGGTCCTATAAAAAGGGGATTTCCTGCTGCACTGGTGATGAGCAGGAGGCTGTGATTAATCCCTTGTTGGACCCGGTGTAATTAAAGCCCATTTTTCCATCCCTGAGAGCCGGGTGAGCTCGGTGAGGGTCCTGAGATAGAGGAGGGAGTTCTCACCTGGGAGAGCTCGGAATGAGAGGGTCCCTAAGGTCCTTTCCACCTCAAACCACTCTTCTCTCTCTGTGGGATGCCCCCTTTATTTCCCACCACTCGGAGGTGGGACCCTGCTCTGATCCCGGCTTACCTGGACCATTCCTGATCGCTCCTGATCCCCTCAAATCTCTGAATACACGGATTTTGGAGGAGAGACACCTCCAACTCCTGGATGTGCATAGCATCATCATCTTCACCATCATCTGGGTGCTTTTATTTTTTAGNCCAGGCTGCAGTCAGTGTCACCACAGGTTGGGATGACAGCTTAGACACCCTTAAATAAAATTTTGGAAATTTTCTCTTCCACTTTGACGTGGATTGTGACATTTTTTTCCCAGTATTACAACAAAAGCCTTCTCTCCTCAATGTCACAAATGTTTGTGCTCTGCCTGCCTGCACTGGGGGCTCGCTGTGCACAAACCCAACATCTTCACCACCATCTGGGTGCTTTTATTTTTTAGCAAAAAGCTCTTGTGTGGGTATAACCACGCAAATGGAAAGTTTTGATGGCCACGCTGAAACCCCTGAGAGGCTTTTTCCCGCTCTGTTGCATGAACATTTCTCCCAGGAGTGAAGGATTTGGAGTTTCTCTCAACTTTAAACTTTTAACTTTTAACATCCCATCTCCCAAACTTTCTGAATTACACCCTGAGAGGCTCTGGCATCTGCTGTGCCAACCCCAAAGGGAGCAGGAAGGATTCTGCTCATTAAATCCTGGCCTGCAGGGCTGGAATGCTATTTCCATAGGGAATTCGATTTCCATAGGGGAGAAACAGCCTGGAGGGAGCGCTGGGATTTACAGAAATTCCTGCGGGGCAGGGGGCTCATTTGGATGCAAAAAAGGACAAGAGGGAGCAGAGTCTCACCCAGATATTCCTGAACCTGCGCTTCCAAAAATCCACCTAAACACGGCTGTGAATTTTGGGATTGTAGCAGCCCGAGGGTTTCCCCCACACGTGGAGCTGCTGGAGAGATCAAACCAGGTAAATCAGCTGCAGAGAGGAGNCTTGTGCAGATACAGCCAGTCCTGAACAAGTGGAAAGTTTTAATGCCCACTCTAAGGTGAGGGATTTAACCCTTCCTGCACACAGGGATAACCTTTCCCTTTCCCTTTCCCTTTCCCTTTCCCTTTCCCTTTCCCTTTCCCTTTCCCTTTCCCTTTCCCTTTCCCTTTCCCTTTCCCTTTCCCTTTCCCTTTCCCTTTCCCTTTCCCTTTCCCTTTCCCTTTCCCTTTCCCTTTCCCTTTCCCTTTCCCTTTCCCTTTCCCTTTCCCTTTCCCTTTCCCTTTCCCTTTCCCTTTCCCTTTCCCTTTCCCTTTCCCTTTCCCTTTCCCTTTCCCTTTCCCTTTCCCTTTCCCTTTCCCTTTCCCTTTCCCTTTCCCTTTCCCTTTCCCTTTCCCTTTCCCTTTCCCTTTCCCTTTCCCTTTCCCTTTCCCTTTCCCTTTCCCTTTCCCTTTCCCTTTCCCTTTCCCTTTCCCTTTCCCTTCCCTTCCCTCCAGGCTGCAGTCAGTGTCACCACAGGTTGGGATGACAGCTTAGACACCCTTAAATAAAATTTTGGAAATTTTCTCTTCCACTTTGACGTGGATTGTGACATTTTTTTCCCAGTATTACAACAAAAGCCTTCTCTCCTCAATGTCACAAATGTTTGTGCTCTGCCTGCCTGCACTGGGGGCTCGCTGTGCACAAACCCAACATCTTCACCACCATCTGGGTGCTTTTATTTTTTAGCAAAAAGCTCTTGTGTGGGTATAACCACGCAAATGGAAAGTTTTGATGGCCACGCTGAAACCCCTGAGAGGCTTTTTCCCGCTCTGTTGCATGAACATTTCTCCCAGGAGTGAAGGATTTGGAGTTTCTCTCAACTTTAAACTTTTAACTTTTAACATCCCATCTCCCAAACTTTCTGAATTACACCCTGAGAGGCTCTGGCATCTGCTGTGCCAACCCCAAAGGGAGCAGGAAGGATTCTGCTCATTAAATCCTGGCCTGCAGGGCTGGAATGCTATTTCCATAGGGAATTCGATTTCCATAGGGGAGAAACAGCCTGGAGGGAGCGCTGGGATTTACAGAAATTCCTGCGGGGCAGGGGGCTCATTTGGATGCAAAAAAGGACAAGAGGGAGCAGAGTCTCACCCAGATATTCCTGAACCTGCGCTTCCAAAAATCCACCTAAACACGGCTGTGAATTTTGGGATTGTAGCAGCCCGAGGGTTTCCCCCACACGTGGAGCTGCTGGAGAGATCAAACCAGGTAAATCAGCTGCAGAGAGGAGGCTGGGGATGGAAAAATGAGGAAACCCCACGGGACAATGGCACTAAAACCCTCCCGAAGCCACAGTAACTGCGTTTATTCCATACCTGGCTCCGCTGTTGGCAGCGCTGTCCCCAAAGTGCCACCCACATCCCTCTGTGAAAATATAAATAATGTAAATATAGTGGGTTAATTCGTGTTTTAGAGATTATAATACGGTAAAGTCATGATTTGGGAAAAGTAACAGGTTAGGTAGAGTATAAATTAAATTCCAGCGAATTCCGAGGCAGGCACCACCCAGAAACCAACATTTCGGAGGACACAATGAGGTGTCGGAACTGGAGATGATGGGATTGGCATGAGAAAGGAAAATAGTTAAGATAAGGGATCAATTCTTGGCAGAGCCATCAGAGCTTCATCATCACCATCAGAGCTTCATCATCACCCTCATCTCCGGAGGAGAACGCCTGTGCATTCAAAATTTTGGCTTCTATTCACTCACCAGAGGATTAAAATTGACATTTCTCCCTCCCATGGGAGATCCCATTCAGCAGAGCAAGGACAGTGATACATTTGAATAACTATTCCAAGGAAAGAAACAACTGGGAAAATCTTATGCCAGGGGAAAAAAAAAAACAAAAAGAATTCAACAACAACAACAA
>VXBR01000884.1:2782-15503 GCA_013400215.1 Cisticola juncidis
CCTCTGGGAATCCAGTGGGAACGGCTCCCTTGGGGTTTGGGGTTGCTGTTTGATCCCATGGAAAGGCTTTGGCTCCTCCCACTGGGTGGAGCCTCTCCCAATGGATGAGGTGATGTCATCAGTGCTGTGAGAGCCTTCAATGGCCCATTCACAGGGGATGTCCCTGGGAGGAGGATGGGGGCAGGGAGAGATAAGGAGGCCCTGCCTTATCTGGGGTTATCAGGTGTCCATGAACAGAAGGCATCGCCCTCTTCCCCCCTGGAGTTACAGGAGATAAAGAACAAAATCTCCCAATGGCTTCAACAGATGGAAATAGAATCCGCATTTTGGTTACATTTTTCAACCCAGGACACACAGGATTGGAATTCCAGGTTTGAGAAATGATCTGCCAACCAGACCTCAGTCCAGGGCCAGGCGCTGTGGAGAGCTGTTGGCATCCAGAGGCACGGAAAGAACGGCTTGGGCAGCAGAGGGGAGGGAAAACAGGAAAAGTGGGAGCTGGGCACGAGGGGTCCAGTGATCCTGGAGGAAAATCAACCAAAAAGAGGGAGGATGGAAGCAGAACAGGAGTGGGAATGGGGCTGCTGTGCCCAGCACTGAGGGGTGCCCAGGGATCCTCGAGAGCCAGCGGAAGGGAGGCAGTGGGAATGTGCAGCAAAGGAATGAGCTCCAAGCTCAGCCTGGAGAAGATTCAGACCCATTTTAGGACAAACATGAGAGGCAAACAGGCTGAAAAAAGAGACACCAGGGAGAAACCTGCAGCAGAGAACTCAAGTCTCCTCCTGGCTGATGTTTTTCTGCTCATCTGAGCATCAGAACTGCGCAAACAGTTGGAAAAAGCAGCAGAGTCCTGTCCCAGCTGCAGCGAATTCCTGCCTGGATAAATCAGGCAGCAAGCTCAGAGTTTCCACTGCTGCCTGCTCCATGCCCAGCCTGTCCCTGCCTGGCTGGGATCAGCCCTGCCCTGACTTTTACCTCCTCCTCTTCACCACTGGGGTGTATTTGCTAAAATCCTTTCAAATTCCTCCCCATTTGAGCACCTCAGTGCATTTGGGGACCTGGAAGGGACTCCAGGAGCCAGGGAAGCGCTGCAGGAACTGTCCCCTCTTTCTCAGGAACCTCGGATGGAAAGGAAAACAGATCCCCAGCTGGGATCCCCATGGCAGGGGGTGATGTTGGTCAGAAATTCCTGGAATTTCCCAGTAATTTGCTTTGGTTTAGCTCAGTTTGTTAAGGTTTCCTTGGTGAGGAGTGTGATGGTTCACCAAAGGATATTTCTGGATCATCAGGTTGGAAAAACCCTCCGAGATCATCAAGTCCAGCCATCCCCCAGCACAGCCAAGGCCACCACTGACCATGTCCCCGAGTGCCACAACCACAGGGCTTCTAAATCCCTCCAGGACTGAGGTCTGCACCCCTGTCCTGGTGGAGTCGTTACAACCCTTTCCATGAAGACATTTTCCCAAACATCCAACCTCAGCCTCCCCTGGAGCAGCTCAAGGGCAGTGAGGAGCTAAATTTAGATGAGTTAAGAAGAAAAAAAAAATCAGGAATGCAGAGGGTTAAATCCCTGGGAAAGCTTTTGCTGCAGCCTGGGAAAGGCTCTCACTGTCCGGAAAATGGACATTGTGGATTTTCACATCCCAGTCCATATTCCAGGGGGAGAGGTGAGGTTTGGTTCCCTCCAGAAAAGGATGGGGATGTTTTCATCTTAAAACCAGATTGGTTTTTATTTCCTCCTTCTTGCCTTAAGTTCAGGCTCTTTCTGTTCTTTGTGTTGGGAATGGCTTCAATGGGAAGATTTGATTTTTAAAGGAAAATTTGGAGCTCCAATAAACACCCAGCAGCAGCAGTGGGAAGAGATTTGGAGAATCCCAGAGTGGTTTGTGTGGGAAGGACCTCAAAGCTCATCCCATCCCACCCCTGCCATGGCAGGGACCCCTCCCCTGTCCCAGGCTGCTCCAGCCCCAGGATCCAGCCTGGCCTTGGGCACTGCCAGGGATCCAGGGGCAGCCACAGCTGCTCTGGCAATTCCAGCCCAGCCCTGCCCACCCTGCCAGGGAACAATTCCTGCCCAATCTCCCAGCCAGCCCTGCCCTCTGGCACTGGGAGCCATTCCCTGGCTCCTGTCCCTGCAGCCCTTGTCCCCAGTCCCTCTGCAGCTCTCCTGGAGCCCCTTCAGGTCCTGCCAGGTCCTGCAAGGTTTGATCATTCCCTGAGTCCCACTGGGGAGCAGAGTGGCACCATCCTGCCCCAGGCTGGGGCTGGATTTGAACAGCAGGGTGAAGCCTCAGCACCAGAGCAGGCAGCAACCCCTGAATATTCACAGGTGACTTTCCCAGAGCTCTCCATCCTCAGGAATGCCCAATTCCTTCAGCTGCACCAGAGGGGTTCTGGTTGTGCCACCTGGAACCACTTCACAGCACCAACAGCCCTGGAGCCGCTGATTTTCCTCCCCTCCATTCCTGTTCCAGGGAGAAAAGGACACTTCTCACCCATTTAGGGCTCTTGGATCTCCCTGGGATTGAAACCTTCAGGCCAGAGGATTTCCTGTTGTCCTGCAGCACCCACCAAGCTTTGCTTAATTCCCTCCCTCTTTGCTTCCAGCTTGGACAGACTCTAAAATCCCAGCAATCTGGTCAGGAAAATGCTCATAAATCCATGTAGGAGCTCTGGGATCTTTGATCAGGGCCATGGGTGGACGGTGCTGGTGCCATCCCTGCCTCACATCTCAGGGATGTGCCACCAAAACATTGATCCAAGTGCTGCACCCATGGGGTTCCCCTGTTCCCTTTCCACAATCCCTGTGTTACTCCCACCCCTCCACGCTGCCCTGATGTGTTTTCCCTCTTCCCACTGCCCAGCCCGGGCACTGGAGGTGTCCCTGGGATGGGGCAGGGACAGCAGGGCCGCAAGGAGGGGACAGGAGGGACACACCCAGGACAGATCTGAGGCACCATCCCTGTCACCTCCTGCGTGTGGGAGCCTCAGGAGCCAAACCAGCCCAAATTCCGCTGTCACAGCAGTGCCAGTGACACTGCCAGGGATTTCTAAAGTGCCTGCACCAGGATTTGTCTCACCAGGGGATGCTGAGCTGCACCCCTGCCCCAAACCTCTGTCACCTCCCTGAGCAGCGCAGGTGACACCTGGGGCCAGCCTGCCCATGCTGGTGTGGACATGGGACAAAGAGCAAAACAGCCTTAATTAGCAGAGCTGGTTTGATAACCGAGATGCCACGGCAGGAACAAACAGAGCTGTGGAGATTACAGAAGATGGGATTAAAACCTGCTCACGGGAAGAAACTCAGTCAAACAAAGGATATTGTAAAATGTTTGAGTTGTCTGTGTGATCTTTAACCTGATTATTGCAGTGGGAAATTATTAACCTCCCTGAAATGCTATATAAGATTTGAGAAATCTGAGTAAAATCGAATTCTGATCACCAAATCAGTCTTCCCATCTCTCTCTCAACCGTGGCACGTCCCTGTCCCTTCTCCAGGACACGTTTCCCAGCGATCTGGCAGTGACGGCCCCGCTGCTCCTCACGTGTGGCCGGGCAGAGCCGCCTTTGTCACGCGTCCCTCCCGATGTGTCACCGCCCAAAGGTCACCGCGCTGTCCCCGCTGCCTGGCACCGTGCCCGGGGACAGGGTGGCATCATTGCATAACCCGGCCTCGGCAGGGTCCCCGGTGCTGGGCAGCGCGGCCTCTCCTCTGATCCCCGATCCCTGCAGCCCCCTCGGGGCTGGCCCAGCCCCAGGGGTGCAGGACCCCGCTGCTGCTCTGCTCTGCAGCTTCTCCTGCTCCCCAGGGACATCCTCACTCCCGTATTTTCCATTTCTCTTTCCAGGCAGTGCTGCCGGCAAACCTTGGGTGGAGCTGGGGAGCTGCAGGGAGCAGAGCCAGGAGCGTGCAGGGAAGGGAGGAGGGACAGAAAACGCGGCCCCGGGGGGCTGTGAGGGTCCAAAACCTTCAGGCAGGGATGGCCCAGGGGAGGGCCCTGGAATGCTGAGTTGGGGACCCAGAAGAGCCTCAGGAGGTGGGACTGAGTCACAGCTCGGGCTGTGGCTCTGCATGCTGGGCTGGGACTGCAGCCTCGTGTCCATCCCCATCTCCCACCTGCCCTGGGTCTCTGCTGGATCTTCCAACATCCCCGTCCCGATCCTCCCCCTGCAGCTTCCCCCTCCAGTCTCCCAGAACAGACTCTTATCCATTCCAGGACAAAAAGCCTGGGGGATTTCAGACTAAATTTATTCCTGAAACAATTTGTGCAGTCATCAGTTTGGCCCAAATCAGGGATTTACTGACTTTCCTCCCAGAGCAGCCTGCTCCTCCTGGCTCCAGGAATCCCATCAGCTGCAGGGACTGGACACCTTGGATGTGCCTGGAGGAACCGGGACAAAGAAGGGACAGAGAGCCGGGAAATGGGAACGGCTGGGCTGTCCCAGGCAGGCCCCGCACGGCCCCTCCTTCCCTGGCTCCAGAGGGACCTTGGCCATCACAGCCGGATCCTGTCCCTTGGATTTCTCCAGGGAGGGAATTGCACAGTGACACGATGGCACCGTGCTGGCTGCTCCCATGGAATTCCTGATGGCATCCCCCCACTCTGCTCCCGTGGAATTCCTGATGGGATCCTCCCACCCTGCTCCCCTGGAATTCCTTCTGGGATACCCTCATTCTGTTCTCATGGAATTCCTGCTGGGATCCCCCCACCCTGCTCCCATGGAATTCCTGATGGGATCCCCCACTCTGCTCCCACGGAATTCCTCCTGGAATCCTCCCATCCTGCTCCCATGGAACTCCTGCTGGGATCCTCCCACTCTGCTCCCATGGAATTCCTGATGGGATCCCCCACCCTGCTCCCATGGAATTCCTGATGGGATCTCCCCATTCTGCTCGCATGGAATTCCTGGTGGGATCACCACCCCCCTGCTCCCATGGAATTCCTGCTGGGATTCCCTATTCTGTTCCCATGGAATTCCTGATGGGATCCCCCCATTCTGTTCTCATGGAATTCCTGCTGGGATTCCCCATTCTGTTCCCAAGGAATTCCTGCTGGGGTCACCCAACTCTGCTCCCACTAAATTCCCGCTGGGATCCCCCCACCCTGCTCCCATGGAATTCCTGCTGGGATCCCCCACTCTGCTCCCATGGAATTCCTGCTGGGATCCCCCACTCTGCTCCCATGGAATTCCTGCTGGAATCCCCCCATTCTGTTCCCATGGAATTCCTCCTGGGATCACCCACCCTGCTCCCATGGAATTCCTGCTGGGATGTGGCCACAGCAGTGGGACCGGAGCTGCTCCAGCCTCCGACATTCCCAAACCCCTGGGAGAGGCAGCTCAGCCCCATCCCTTGGGAGCAAAGCACCGGCACAACCCCAGCCCTGGGACTGCTCAGTTCAGAGAGCGAGGAAAACCAAATATTTTCCTTCTTAATTACCGTCTTTCAGGCAGGCAATTATTCCTTCTGTGTGTCACTCAGCCTAATGACGAATTCCCAATAAAAGCCACGCTGGGCTGCAGCCTTCAAAGGCAGGAAGCAGATTTTGAAGCAGATTTTGGAGTTAATCTCCTTTCACAACAAGCCCCAAACCATGGCTGTGTTTATCCTGGGACAAAACCCTTGGGAATGAATAAGTCTGAAAAAAAGAGGAAATTATTTTTTCCCTGGATATTTTTGATATATTGTTATTAAGGAAAGGGAATGACAGAGGGAAGGGCTGGAAGGTGGCAGCAGGTGAGGCTGGAGCTCCTCTGGAAGAAGAAGCCCTGGAGCTGCAGAACTTTGTCCAAACTGTGCCACCCTCCCCCTCCACGAGGCTCTCCTGCCTCCCTCAGCATTCCAGCATCCACTCCCTGTTTGGACTTGGGATCCAAATCCACCAAATCTCCCACAAACCACCCACAGCCTCCCCCAGCAGAGCCTTGGGGGTTGCTGGTGGTGCTGGGGTGGTTTAATTTCAACAAGGAGTGTTGAAATTCTTCCAGCTTTTAGGTTGGCCCAGAGTTAGGGTTAGGGTTAGGGGTAGGGGTAGGGTTAGGGTTAGGAACGATGCCCTCATCCCATTTCTTGGTGGCTGTAGAGCATCTCCAGGCCACCTGCACTGTCCCTTTCCAGGTCTGGATAATCCAGGCTGCCCCAGGTTCCCTGGAGGAGCTGCAGCTCCTCATGGTCCGGGGGGACGTGGGTGTGGAAGGAGTGGGACACACCCCGGTGCAGTCCTGACCTGCACTCGGGATTTGGGAATTTGGAGCTGCCCAGTGTGGACAACCACAACATCAAAGTGCTCTGATTCACCCCAGGCAGGCCTCTCACCACTAATGGCTTTTTTTTTTTCCACAAAAACTCCAAAATTCCTTCCCCAGAATTCCACATCCCCACATCTCAGATGAGATAATCCTCTCCCAGTGGGGGAAATGGGGACACAAAGTCCAAGGATACATCAGAGTGAGGGAGCTCTGGAATTCAGGCTTGGGGAGAACAAGAAAAATTCAGTCTCCAAAAAGATGTGGCAACAGGAGGAGTGCACGGGGAGGAACATTTTGGGAAGACCTGGAAAAATTGTGAAACATCCCCAGGGAGGAATCGGAGGTTCAAAAGCAGCAGAGGATTTGAGAAAGAGAAGGAAGTGACTCTAAATAAGAACATTAATATGTAAAATGCAGTTGCACTGAGCAAAAAGTTCAGGTCTGGACATGGCACTGCAGAAATCCAGGTGGGAAGGATGGAAAATCCCAAGGCAGGTCGGGAGAGATGGTTTCCCACAGCCTGGAATGGATCCCAGCTCCAGCCCGAGCTCTGGCTGCCTGTGGAGGTGCCTTCCCTCAATCTCTGGGACACTCCCAGCCGGAGGAGATGGGGTGGTGGCATCCCAGAGCTTCCAGATGGGAATGAGGCACCAAAAAGCCTTTTTAGTTTGGGGTTTGGTGTCCCTGGCACCTCTGCTAAGGAAGAGCTGCCTCTGTCTCTTTGGGGTTGATGAGGATGGAGATTTTCCTCTCCCAAGCTGTTTGTGGGACATGGAATTTCCCACTGGGAGGATGGGGAAGGGTTAAAAGCATTCCCAGCTGATGAATTCCCTGTTCCCGAGGTATCTCAGAGCCTGGGACAGCTCTCCCTGCTGCTGCTGGAGTGTCTGGCAGGAGAACAACACCCACCAGGAAAATGCCAACGCAGGAGCCTCCGTCTCTTCAAGAACCGCGTCCCACTCTGCAGGATTTTCAGGAATTAATTGCAAAGACATTTCTGGGGTTTGTTGCAGTGGGGGTTGCCATGGAAACTGCTCCAGCTACTCACAAAAACCAGGGAGGGCTCCCACTGTCCCGGGGGCCATCTGTCCCTTCCATGGGGGGTCATTTTGGAGCTCTGCTCCAACCTCCACCAGCCAAATCTGCTTTTAAAAGCCTCTGAAAGTCCTGGGTGTCATTTATCAACCAGCTCCTGCCCTCAGTCTCTGTTTCTTTTCTCGGCACTGACAGGATAATTTCCTCTCTATCGCTGCAAATTAAATTCTAATGAGGAAGCTCTGCATTTCAATGTGATGGAGAGCTTTTCTTCTCCAGGATGCACGGGAGAATTGAATCCATGGAGGAGGGAGGAGGAAGGATTAAATGGGAATGCCTGAGGGGCAGGAGCCCTGTGGCAGCCTTGGGAAAGGCGGTTTTGTTGACAGGAGAGGGAACGGCCTCAGGCTGGGCCAGGGGAGGCTCAGGGTGGGCAGCAGCAGGAATTTCCCCATGGAAAGGGAGCTCAGGAATGGGAACTGCCCAGGGAGGTTTGGAGTGCCCATCCCTGGAGGTGCCCAAGGAATTCCTGGAGGTGGCACTGAGGGCTCTGGGCTGGGGACAAGGTGGGGATGGGCACAGCTTGGACTCCTGGAGGTCTCTTCCAGCTTCAGCATTTCTGGGATTCCCTTTTCCCCCTAAAGATGGTTTGGGATTTGGGGTGGATTCAGGCTCCCCTCTGAGCTGAGACCACAAAACCCTCCATGGGTGGAGGTTTGAGCAGCTCTTGGATGCAGAGATGGGCAGGAAATGGGGGGAGATGGAGCTGAGCGTGGGCTCTTCCCTGAGCCTGGGGGTGCCCCTGGGACACTCTGGGGGCACAGGACACCCCAGCACAGCCACAGCCACCCCACTGTAAAAAACATGGGATGTTAATTCGTGTTCTTATGGGTTATGGTCTGTTAAAAATCATAAGTAACCACTGTAAATATGTTATATGAGAATGTAACCTTAGTGCCAGCCCGCCTTGGAATTCACTGATCCCGAGGCAGGCACCACCCTAGAATTGCCATTTAGGAAAAGACAAAGAATTGTTGGGAAATCCGGGGTCCTTTGTTGGCATTAGCAAGGAGGACACATTAAGATAAGCAATCAGTCCTTCCTCCAGGGGCAGCAGAGCCACCAGAGCACCAGCAGAGCCATCAGAGCACCAGCAGAGCCACCAGAGCACCAGCAGAGCCATCAGGGCACCAACAGAGCCATCAGGGCACCAACAGAGCCATCAGAGCACCAACAGAGCCACCTGAGCACCAACAGAGCCACCAGAGCACCAGCAGAGCCACCAGAGCACCAGCAGAGCCATCAGAGCACCAGCAGAGCCACCAGAGCACCAGCAGAGCCATCAGAGCACCAACAGAGCCACCAGAGCACCAACAGAGCCATCAGGGCACCAACAGAGCCATCAGAGCACCAACAGAGCCACCAGAGCACCAACAGAGCCACCAGAGCACCAGCAGAGCCACCAGAGCACCAGCAGAGCCATCAGAGCACCAGCAGAGCCACCAGAGCACCAGCAGAGCCATCAGAGCACCAACAGAGCCACCAGAGCACCAACAGAGCCATCAGGGCACCAACAGAGCCATCAGAGCACCAACAGAGCCACCAGAGCACCAACAGAGCCACCAGAGCACCAGCAGAGCCACCAGAGCACCAGCAGAGCCATCAGAGCACCAGCAGAGCCACCAGAGCACCAGCAGAGCCATCAGAGCACCAACAGAGCCACCAGAGCACCAACAGAGCCATCAGGGCACCAACAGAGCCATCAGAGCACCAACAGAGCCACCAGAGCACCAACAGAGCCACCAGAGCACCAGCAGAGCCACCAGAGCACCAACAGAGCCACCAGAGCACCATCATGGCAGGGATCTCTGGAGAAGATTCATTCCATTCACAAACCTCGGTTTCCATTCACCCACGGGAAGCCTGAAATTGGCACCTCTCACTACTGGAGGAAAATCTTTTCAACGGACCAATGACAACCATGAATTCGAACAAAGAGACTGTGGGGAAATCTTGTGCCAGAGGCAAAATAAAGTTTTTAAAACCTGAGCCCCAAACGAGGCAAATTTGTGAATATTTCAGGGGGCTGCAGTGCGATAGAGGCTGCATTCCTGTTCACCCTTTGATGATTTCCTGGGTCATTGTCAGTGTAACTCCGCTGGGGGTTTTTACAGAAATTCTGAAATTTGATTTTTCAATAAACCAAATCATATTTTCAATTGGACTTTTGGATTGGCATTTGTAACACCATGGACCCCAAATCCCACTGGAGGAAGGGGCTGGATTTGCTCCCACTGAATCTGGACTCTGATCCAGAGGGGATTTTCAGTCGTGGTTTCTCTGGGATGTGGCAGCAGTGACAACACCTCCATGTCCACAATGGAATATTTTTAAAATCCCTGTTTATTTCATGTGTTCAGGGATGTGAAGGATTTCCCAAAAATTTATGGTGGCCATTAAAGGCCAGGAGGCTGACAATGCTCATTTGAGCCAGCAACATTTATAATGGAAACTCTGCTGAGTTTTTTGAATGCCAACAAAGAACTTCTGCCAAAATTTTACACAAAATTTATATTAAAACCTTAAAAGTTTATATTAAAACCTTAAAATTTATATTAAAACCTTAAAATTTATATTAAAACCTTTTCCCAAAGGACTTGTAGTGGAGAACACTTGGCGTTGGGAATGGAGATGGTGATCCTTGGTTTTCATTTCCAGAGGTTCAAGGTCAAAATGATGCAGGAAAAATATTTTGTGGTTTTTTTTGTGGGGTTTTGTGTGTATTTTTTAGGTTTTGACTTGATGTGATGTTAATGTAAGAAAAATGCTCTCTTTGTTTACTCATTTTGAGTGCTCCTCCTGCATCATGGAGCTTCACTGAAGGATTGGGAAAGCCAAACCACCATTCCCATTTCCCAGGCACTGGGAAAGCCAAACCACCATTCCCATTTTCCAAGGACTGGAAAGCCAAACCCACCCCAAGAGGGCTTTGGCAGCTCTGGTTTCTCTTGCCTGGGGGACATTTGAGCTGCTCAGAACTGCATTTGTGTCCTTCACAGCAGTGAGGACATTCCCCCACATTCCCAGGATTTTGAATCATCTCCAGATAATTTCAGCTGAGTTGGAGCTCATTGGGAAAGGGGCAGTCTGGGGGCTGAGGTGCTGCTGAGTTCTCCTTCCTTTCCTGGATGGTCCCAAGGAATGGGATTAGAGGATTCCTAATAATTATTCCAATGAGCTCTGAGGTCTTTTCCAACCTAATTTATTCTGGGATTCCATCAATATTTCTCTTTGGGGGCTGAGGGAAGCTCTGGGATCATCTTCACCCCACCCTGATGGTTTCAAAACACAAATCTCACATTTAACATCTCCTCATCTTTAATTGCCTGAAAATACTGGAGCTCAGTCCCCTCAGGAATTCATCCCTTCATTCACAGCATCCGTGGGGTGGGGGCTCCTAAGGAGGGGATTTTCTGGCCCTGGGAGTGTCACTTGAGCATCTGTGTGTGATCAGTTGGGCATCTGTGTCTGCAGCTTCTTCCTGGAGGAAAATCGACTCAAATCATTTTTAAAGAATAACCCAGGGAGCAGCTCCCGGGCTTCTCATTATCCCAAAAACCAGAACAGCTGAATTTCAGAACATTCCTGCATCCTCAGCATCACCCTATTAAATTCAGGCATCTTCACTCATGGTTTAAAAATATCTCTGGAGGAACTGCAGGAAAACTGCAGAGAGCTGAGTTCTCCAGGAGGTTCTGCCAAGTGACAGGGCTGGCTCGAGTGAGTCCTTCCCAAAACTCCCACTGGGGATTGTTTTCAGAGCTGAAGAGAAACCAAACCCCCAAAAATCCCCCCTGGGCATCCCTGCAGCGCTGTCCAAAGGCTCCTGGAGCTGTGGCAGCCTCGGGGCCGTGCCCATTCCCTGGGGAGCCTGGGCAGTGCCAGCACCTCTGGGGGAAGAACCTTTCCCTGCTCTGCAGCCTGAGCCTGCCCTGGCCCAGCTCCAGCCGTGCCCTGGGTGCTGTCCCTGTGCCAGGGCAGGGGGATTTGAACCCATTAATTTGGGAAATCCAGGAGTTACAGCCCAGGTTCCAGCAGCAGCTGCTCCCAAGTGACCACCAAACTCTGGGGTTCTGTTTTCTGTTTTTCCCCATCTCTGCTGATGGGCCTGGACCTGAGGAAAATTTCCCACATCCCAAAATCTCAAATAAAGGAGCAGAGCCTTGTTTTCTGGCTGTGCTCATGGGACACCATGAGATTTCCTAGTTTGCTGCGCGTTCATATTAAGTAGAAGGTTTTTCACCTTCTCACGCTCATTTCAGGGAAACAGCACTTATGTTTTATGTTTTGTAAACATTATCATTGTTTCACATTCTTATCCTTGGAGAGGAATGACTGTGACAGTCCCTTGGACCAGTGTGGTGAGAGGTGGGAATGCCACTCTCCAATCCATGGGCACCTTGCTGAAAGTACAAAATAGGAAGTAATAAACAAAACAGGGGTTTTCCCCTGCTGCTTTCTGCTCTCCCAAATTCTTGGCTCTGTGTGTCTTTTTGATTGAGGCTAACAGTGACCCCCTCCAGGGGTATCCAGGATTTGGTGTTCCCTGGGAATTTGGGCTTCCAGGGCACCTTCATGGCCCCAGGCATGGCCTGAAGTAGGAAATGGAAGGCACAGAGCTGGCAAAATCAGAAAAATGTGTTATATTTAATCTGGGATGAATTTTATGATATTTATTCTCATATAAAATGAATTTTATTCATTTATTTTCCTCCCCCTTTCTTGTCCTTCATTCTATGGCCTGGACAGCCACCCCAGAAGGTTTTGCTGTTAAAGCAATGTAAGAAATCAATAAATACAAAAGGATAATTCTCATTACCAGGTCCAGCTACTGTTCTAATTCCAGCCCTGTGTCCCCAGGCCACCAAGGGCACAGGAGATTTGTTCTTCCACCAACCAGGCCAAGCTGTGAAGTCTTGGCTGTCCCAGAACAATGAGAGCTGATGTAGCAGAGTAGTTAAAAAAAAAAAAAAGCTTAATTTGTTCTTTTGACATGAAAGGCTTGTTGAACAGCTTTGAAAAATTCAGTCAAAACAGCTCCTAGCAAGTCCAGGGCAGGCACAGACCTCAAGCATCACCAGCTCAGCTCTTTGGTAGGTGAAGGTAAACAAAAATCACATAAATCTCTTTTTCAGAGGATGAATCATTTGTGCTGTTGGGTGAAGCTTTGGTGAAAATCCAGGGATATCAAAAATGGTTCCCTTGCTTTAGCCCCCATTTACAAGAGGGTAAATTCCAGCCTTTCACTGCTTTAGGTCAGCAGAAATTGTGGACTCAGGTGAGGAAAACCCTTCTCCCACCAGGTTCTGTTTGGGTCCTGTTGGAGTCCAGGACATCCCTGTGGCCACCCTGGAGGGTTTGCAGACCGGACAGGGGG
>VXBR01000885.1:6356-24768 GCA_013400215.1 Cisticola juncidis
CCTCCTCACCCCTTCTCACCCTCCTCATCCCCTCCTCATCCTCCTCACCCCTTCTCACCCTCTTCACCCCCTTCTCACCCTCCTCACCCCCTTCTCACCCTTCCAAGCAGGGATTCATCCATGAGCCCATCCCCACTCAGAGGAGGCCCCCAAAAGCTTTTACCTTTCCAATGTCCCCAGGGCTGGGCACTCCCAGCTGGTGCCTCTGCCCTGGGGACTGTGGGCTGCCCTCAGCCAGGTGCCATCTCTGGGGGTTTTGCTGCAAGCTGCATCATTTTCTTATAGAAATGCAGAATCATGGAATTGTTTAGGTAGGAAGAGACGTCTAAGATCATCGAATCTGAATATTTCCCTAATGCTGATGACTGCACCACCAAACCGTGTCCCCAGGGGCCACNGGTGCCTCTGCCCTGGGGACTGTGGGCTGCCCTCAGCCAGGTGCCATCTCTGGGGGTTTTGCTGCAAGCTGCATCATTTTCTTATAGAAATGCAGAATCATGGAATTGTTTAGGTAGGAAGAGACGTCTAAGATCATCGAATCTGAATATTTCCCTAATGCTGATGACTGCACCACCAAACCGTGTCCCCAGGGGCCACATCTCCACATCTTTCACAATCCCTGCAGGGATGGGGACTCCACCACTGCCTTGGGCAGCTGTGCCAGGGACTGACAGCCCCTTCAGTGAAGAAATCTTCTCCTGATATTGAACCTAAACCTCCCCTGGCAGAGCTTGAGGCCATTTCCTCTGGTCCTGTTCCTGTTCCCTGGGAGCAGAGTCCGACATCCCCTGGCTAGACCTTCCTTTTGTTGTAGAGAACAAGAAGGTTCCCCTGAGCCTCCTCTTCTGCAGGCTTTTCTCTTCTCATGGCCAGAGATTGGAGTCAGAGGACTGAGAGAAGGGAAGGGATTGCACTGCCAGGCTTGCAGGGGTGAGGACAAGCTCCAAACCCACCGGGTGTTCCCAGAGCTCAGGCCATGCCTGTGGAATTCCCCACCTAAGGAACTGTGTGGCTGCTCTTGGGACAGCACAAATCCACCCCCAGCACTCCCAGAGCACAGGGCTCTGCTCCAGGCTGCACCCAAACTCTTGGGGCAGGGCTTGAATTTCTCAGTGCCCTTTGAAAAGGCTAAAGAACAAAGAACTCGAGTGGTTTGGTAATTCACTCTGTACCTCCAGAGTTACCAGTGTGACAGGAGACTCTGGACATCCTCCCAGAGCTGCAGACCCTCTCTGTGGGCAGAGGTTTGATCTCTCTGTGCTTGGCATCAGCTGTGACACAGCCTGGGTGGGCACAGGAACGGGGCTGTGCAGGCAGGAACCTTTGCTGTTGTGCTCTTGGAGCAGCAGCTTCTGGACTTTCTGTGGTCACATCTGGGCCACCAGATGTGGGCCACCATGGCCCTGTCATCCCCAGGGTGTCACTGCAGTGGGGGAGGCTGAGGTTGGGCTGCACCAGCAGGAGCAAAGCCAGAACACTGGGGTGAGGTCCTGCTCCCCTGCCTGGCCCTGGAGTGACATTTCTGGAGCCCTGTTTTGGACCCCCAGCACAGGAGAGGTGGAGAGAGGGATCAGGGTGCTCAGGAGGCTTCAGAACATAACCCAGGATGGGGAGCCAGGCCGGGCCAGCTGGTAGCAGACAGAACTTGAAAGGAGTGAGCATCTTCCACTGCTGGCCAGGGCCAGTTTGGAGAAGGTGGAGCCAGGATTCCACCAGGGTGTGCAGGACAGGGACAGATTTTGCACAAAGGGAAATGCAGGTGGAGGTGAGGAATGTGTTCCTCACTACAAGGAAAGCACAGAGATGCAGAAGAAGCCCCAGGGGTTGCTGTCCCCATGACAGAGATTTTTAAAAACTGAGTGGGCCAGGCCCCAACCAACCTTCTGCAGCTCTGCAGCTACACTGGAGACTGGGGGTGGACCAGAGAGCTCCAAATATCCCTTCCAGCCAAAATCTGCCTGTGATCCTGTGTTTCTCTGGTTCCTTACACCACTCTGAGCCCAAAGACCATTTTCAATTCCATGGCTTTGTGGCCACGAATGGCACAGGATGATTCCAGGTGGGTTGGTTTGACCCCATCAGTCCATGGGGCAATCTCAGCTCCTGCAGTGTGAGAAATACCAGAGCTCCCCTCCTGGGGCTGAGATGGGTTCACAGGCTCTCCTTCACACCTTCCCCAACCACAGGGAGCTTCATTTCCTTCCAGCAGGGTGGGGTCATCCATCCCCTGATCCCCAGCTCTGCCTTTTGGTGCCCTCCCCGTTTTTATTTCCCTTTCTGAGGGCAGGGCTCGCTGTGTGTCTCAGCTGCAGGAAGATGTGTTGGGTTCTGGTTTTGGTCCTTTCCTTCTCTTTGCCCTCTGGGCCATGGCTGGGTTTTGCACTGATGGTTTTGTTGCACTCTCTGCCTGCTTCCCTCAGAGATAGGAGGCAATTTAGACTCATCACAGAATCGTGGGATGATTTGGGTTGGAAGGGAACCTTAAAGCTCCTCTTGTTCCACCCCCTGCCTTGGGCAGGGACACCTTCCACTATCCCACCTCCCTCCAAGCCTCATCCAACCTGGCCTGAGGCACTTCCAGGGCTCCAAAGGCAGGCACAACTTCTCCATCCTTGCATGCATTTGTATCCTTGTTCCTTCCCATGTGCATTCCTGGTATTCACTGGTGCTGAATTTAACGTGAGGTTTTATTTCCCAGCAGTTCATGGCTGGATTCACCCTACAAACCACAGCAGCTCTGTGATCTCTGGTTTGTGATCTCTGTGATCTCTGGTTTGTCATCTCTGTGATCTCTGTGATCTCTGTGATCTCTGTGATCTCTCAGGTTTGCCCAGGAGGAGTGGGAGAGCAGCACACCCGAGGCACAGCTCACCTTGTCCAGGGGGAAGCTCCTCAGGGAGGGCTGTGCCACCCCTGTGCCACCCCAGAGGCTGAAGGGTCGTGACCAGCTTGGGCAGAGGCTGCTGTGGCTGAGGAACTGGGAAAGGGGCAGGCAGCACCTCCTCCTCTGTGAGCAAGGCACGAGGCTGGGGTGGGTGTGCTGGGAGCACAAGCGCTGCAGTGCTGAGAGCAGATTTGTGTGCTGAAAGCTCACTCTGATAAACTGATACTGCAAATCCCCCAAATCCTGCATTCCCCAACAGCACAGGCCAGGTCTGGGTCACCTCCCTGCCCTTTCCCAGGAGGTGCCACCCCTGCCCTCCCCACTCCTGTGGCACCACGGGCAATCACAGCTCAGCAGTTGAGTGGTTTCACCACTGAGCTCCTCAGATCTCCAGAGCCAAACCCACCTGGTTCTGGTGAGTCTAAAACATTCTGATGGATGTTTCAGTTTGAAATGCTTCCCAGATCCCCATCCCCAAAGAACTGCTCTGGCACTGGGACCTCACGCAGCTCTCCCTGTGAACGATGATGCAGATAATTCATCTGTGTGACCTTTTCCTCACCGAGTGTTTCTCTTACATCTTCACCATCTCTTGGCCCTGCAGACTTTTTGGCAGGCTCTTTGCTTCTGATGTATTTGAAAAAGCTTTTATTACCAGCTTTTACACCATTAGCAAGCTGCTCCTCCAAGTCGTTCCTGGCAGGATCTGCCAGGCTTTAATTTTTAGCTCACTTGCCTTCGTGCCATCCCATTACATGCACATGGAGGGGGGGCTGGTCCTCCTGGGCCAGATCTCTCCCCACATCCCCCTCCCACTGATGCTCCTGGAGTAAAAAACATGGACAAAACCTTTTTATTCTGTCGCAACATTTGGTGTCTTTCCTAAAGATTCCATTTCTGGAACTGGGTGATTCCCTGGAAAATTCAGCTTTTTTTTCCCAGCGCAGAAACAAGGGAACAGGGAGAGCTGAAAGGTGAGTGTAGGAGCTGCCTGGAGGTGGTGTGGGAGCAGGGGAGAGAGGGATGTCCCTGTACCCCCAAGGCTGGGGATCAGAGATCAGCAGGATTAAGCAGTGCAGGTCCCTGGTGGGGGAACTGGGATGTGCTGAGGGGTCACAAGTGTTGTGGGACCAACTGCAGCTTCACAGCAGTGGGAAAATCCAACTGCTGTGGGATCCGCTTTCCTCTCCAGGCTGCTGAGCCCTGCTCTGTGTGTGGCTGAGTGATTTTTGTGATAAATTCCCTATTTTGTGCAGCTTTCCTTGGTGCAGAGCTGTTCACAGGCCCAGGGTGGACCTCTGGCACACACAGCTTTGGGAAGCAGCCCATGGTGGGGATTTCCAGAGGACATTTCCCTTCCCTGGCTGTGGGTGATGAGCACGGTGTCCCTGCTCCCACTGTGCCTAAATGACCCCTCCATGGTGATATTCAGATGTCAGGGCTATTCAGAACGCCAGGGGTTCCAGGCGTTCCCAGGGGTTCACAGATTCATATCCAGGAAGATGAAGGCTTTACCTCAGTGCTCTCCAAGGGGAGCTGCTGATTTTGGGCAGTGTTGTGAGCATTCTTCATCTGGACTATTGAAATAAGGGATGTTAAATTCCAGAGCTCCTGATCCATGTGAGGTTTGTTGCTTTTCTTTTTGTCTCTGCCAAGGTTGGGATTGATACATGAGAAACGTTGGTTCGTGTTCAGATTTGGATATTTATTATTTCTTATCTATTTACAGACCCACGAGCTATGAGCTCCAACTTGCAAGTCAGAGAAACGAGGTAAAATGGACGCCTCTAACTCCCTCCAAGGTTATTTACGTGATAATCACCCAATAATGAGGTGACACCTATATTATTTATACTTTTGACCCAATAATGACCACCCAAGGCCCACAATGCAGACCTTTTTTACCCAGTTACAGAAAACACCCAAACCCATGGAGAAGGAAGAAGGTGAAGAAGAAGGAAAAAGAAAGTGAAGAAGGACTCAGACAACACCCCAAATCCTCCATCTTGACTCACATGTATTAAATATGTATTTAATAAAGTGTTTAATTTATAATTTATTAATTAATAAAGTATTTAATAAACATATATATTAAAATCCCAAAATCTAAGTTTCCAGACTTCCAACAGGGTTAAGTGAGCTACTGTGCCTGCAGCANAAATCTAAGTTTCCAGAATTCCAACAGGGTTAAGTGAGCTACTGTGCCTGCAGCACATCCCCCTGGCCTTGAGCCCCCTCAGCCCACCTCAGAGGAGACCCCAGCCCCAGACAGCACCACTGGATGAAGCCCTGGAACATTCCAGCCCTGAGGGCTGAGCGAGTGGCCACGGCTCCACACTCAGCAGGGTGGGACCCCTCCATGTCCACCTACAGCTCTGGGGTTCGCTCCTGGTTCAGCGTGGCAGTGACGCCCTCTCTGCCCTGCATCCTCTGCCACAATCCCTGTGGAGGGAGCAGAAATCCTGGGGGTGAGGGGGCTGGTGCAGGGTTTTGTCTGGAGGGCTGTGGGAGGCAGATGGCTGATGGAGGCAGGCTGATGCCTCCAGACAAGCTGCTGGAGGCGGGCGCTGGCAGGAGCTGCTGCCGGATCTTGGCAGCGCTCGCGTGGCACCACACAGAGCCCCCGATCACCTGAGTGCTCCGGGGTGCTGGGGGGACACTGCAGCCAATGAGCAGCTCTGGGTGTCCTTTGAGAAGGCAACAGCAGCAGTTTTGGGAGTTTTCCTGGGTTGAGAAATGTAACCAAAAATGTGGATTCTATTTTCATCTGTTGAAGCCGTTGGGAGATTTTGTTCTTTATCTCCTGTAACTCCAGGGGGAAGAGGGCGATGCCTTCTGTTCATGGACACCTGATAACCCCAGATAAGGCAGGGCCTCCTTATCTCTNTTTGTCTTATTTTTATTTTATTTTATTTTTACCTTCCTTGTTGTTTGTTCTCTCTCTATTAAATTGTATTTCTGGCTTGGAGTCTCACTGGTTTTGCTTTCAAACCAGCACAGGAGTTCAGGATTGTCTGGTGGGATGGCTGGGTGGCTGGGGGAGTGCAGATGAGGGCAGGGGACAGGCAGGTGAGGAGGCTCCCAGCCCTTGCTATCTGCTGAGCTGCTACCAGGTATCACTGTCAAAGATTTGAACAACACAGCCTGTGAATGAAAATAACCCCTTCAACCCCAAATTTGCTGCCCTTTCCAGTCTTAGGATTGAACTTTCCAGTACTGGCAAGGCACGGATCAATTTTTCACACAAATGTAGAAGTCTGGACTGGCTTGTGCTGGGATGTGGCTGAACACTCGGGCCTGCCAGGGCCTTTATGTAACATTCAGCCTTGGGCTGGCAGCAGAGGAGATGTCTTGGAGACAGCTGGCATTGGATCCATTGGACACGGTGGAAGCTTCTGGCAGCTTCCCCCAGAAGCCTCCTGGCACCCCTTGGAGCACACAGACCCCGTGGGGCAGGGGAGAGCCCAGCTGGCTGAGCTGGTGGCGTGGGATGGTGCAGTGGGATGGTGCTGTGGGATTGTCTTCTCTGAGCTGGGGCAGCCCTGGTTTGCTCACAGACACAGGGCAAGTGCTGAGAGAGCAGGAGGGAGCCTCAAAATCCCAAACTGACCTCCTCCATCCAGACTTCGCCTTTGCTCTGTCCCCTTTGTCACTTTGCATCCCTCTCTGTCCCCTGTCCAAGGGGAGCTGTTGATTTTGGGCAGTGTTGTGAGCATTCTTCATCTGGACTATTGAAATAAGGGATGTTAAATTCCAGAGCTCCTGATCCATGTGAGGTTAAGTGAGCAATCACACACTCATGTAATTTACACACATGTAATTTTTAAAATTGCAGACATGTAATTTTTCCCTCTTGGCCTTTTTTAGACCAATTTCCTCCAGAAAACACCAAATTTTGCCCTCAGACTCTGAAGGCACCTGCTTTGTAAGCTCTGGTGAACTTTTAGCTGTGTGCTTGGTGCTGAAGAAAGTGGTGAGTCACCACATACCCACTTTGTCCATCCCAATTCCCCTTCCAGCCTGTTTCCTCCCTTGTATCCTCCTCTGCACTGCCCTCTCTGGGGCTTCCAGGGTTGAGGTGACCACACCTGGAGCTGCTCTTTGGTGGTTTCTGTTCTTTGACACTGAACATTCTGCTGCAGCTTTGGTTGCCGGGTCTCAGGGAGCCCTAAATGAATGGATGAACAGGATATTAACAGGATATTCCCAGGAGGAATATCCTGGAGAGAAGGAGAAGGGGATGAGCCTTCAGCATCGTCTGTCTTTTCCCCGCTTGCTTCCCCACCTCCTGCTGCTCAGCAGCTTTGGGTGAGATCCCAGAGCTCAAATCCCTTCCCACCAGCTGTCCCCTCCTGGCTCAGGGGAACCAGCACGTGCAGGAGTGGCAGAGGAGGGGGTGGCATGGGGGGATTTGAGACAGGACAGCATTGTCAGATAATGTCCTGGCCGTGACAGGACCCCCACCTTGGTTCCATCCAGGCAGCAGGGAGAGCCAAGATCTGCAGGGCTGGAGGTGCCCAGGTCCTCCCCAGCTCCATGAGCCCTCCCAGGAAGGGCCAGGGGAGCTCTGCAGCCCCCACTGCCCGCAGCAAAGGTTGGGGTTCAGCCCCGTCACTGAGAACAGCTCCAAGATCTGAGGTTCAGCTCTCCCTGGGAAAGAACACGACCTTGAACATTCCAGTTTGATCTGGGGAAGGAGGGAAGTAAGGAGCAGCCTCTGAGCCAGCAGCAGGGTGAGCCTCCCGTGGGAAGGCAGGTGTGGAATGAACTCTCACCTTGCTGCCAGGTGTTCCTGCCTGCCTGGGGTCCGGGGGGTGACAGAGCCCTCGGCTCAGAAAGGTGAACAATTAACAGGAAATAAAATACCAGCGAGCCCCGAGAATCACCTGCAAGATAATAAAGAGAAAACAAATCTACCCTTTTTCATTGAGAGCTCTTCTCAGCTCAGCAGATTTATTGTTGCCTTTTTAAATTTTAACAACTTGCAAGGCCACTGTGCTGGCTTCCATTACATTAAAACTTTTGCTTTTTATTCCCTAATTCGGAGCAGAAGGGAAGCTAAATCACCAGGCAGTGAAAGGCTTGCAGTTGACAGGTGCTGCTGTGAGAGGAAATAGGTTTCTCTTGCAAGGTGTCCCACTGGGCAGCAGGCAGTGAGAGGGGGGCTGCCTTCCTCTGCTCCTCGTGGGGAGGGGGGAGCAGTTCCTGCAGATTTTGGGGTCCCTGGAGGGAGACCTTGCCCTGAGGATCAGCTCCAGCATTCCCACGGAGGACAATGTGGGTTTTCCAGGTGTCTTGGTTTGGAAAGACAGGTGTCTGTCAGGGAAAACTGACAGAACTGAGATTCCCTCGGAATGGAGAATGTAAACCCCTCCCTCCAAATTATGACAATTTTGCAATTAGGAGCTTTAAGGTAAAAATATGGGAATAGGAATAACAGCTGTTTATTAGGAATATAAGAAAAAAACAAATGTGGTAGTACAAAAAGCAAACAAACAAATAAAGAAAAGTCCTAGAAAACCCTGACAGAGTCAGAGATATGACCTGACACCCTGTTGGCCAAGGTGTTGGAAGCAGCCCAAATAAATCCCCCTGGAGTGACAGATGTGGCTCTGTGGAGATCCTGTAGGAAAAAAAAAAGGGTCCAGTGCTGATGAGATGGGTCCAGTCTTCCTCCAAGAATTCAGTGGAAAACCGGCTGAATTGGTGTTTGGAACTGCAGGTTTTATCCCATGGAAAGGCTTTGGCTCCTCCCACTGGGTGGAGCCTCTCCCAATGGGATGAGGTGATGTCATCAGTGCTGTGAGAGCCTTCAATGGCCCATTCACAGGGGATGTCCCTCGGAGGAGGATGGGTGGAAGAGGAGAGAAGAACAAATCTCCCAACAGGTTTCAACAGATGAAAATAGAATGCACATTTTTGGTTACATTTTTCAACCCAAGGCACCAGGGCACACGCTGGTCTTGGGGATGCAGCTGCTGAGTGCCTGTGGCTCAGGTTTTGGGCAGATTTGGGTGTTTTCTGTGTGTGTGCATGAGGCATGAGCACTGCTCTGTGCTCCTGTGGCTGTGGGCTCTGATCCCTCCCAGGGGTGACGAGTCCTCGGTCCAGCAAAGACAAAGTGATGGAAGATGTGCTTGGCCTGCTACAAAACACTTTAGTCAAGCTTCATCTACAAGAGGGACCAGCAAAAATCCTCTTCCTTGAGTGTCTTGCAGGTTTTCCTCACACGCCACTCTTTGGGAAGGACCTGGGTGGCCTCAGAAGGATGCTCAGATGATGCTCCATCCCTGCTGTGTGACACTGCAGCCACTCTGGATGTCCCTTACATGCTCAGTGGTGGCCCAGGGCCCCGTGGGCATGTGCAGCATCTTCCATGGCCTTCAGAAGACCTAGGTCCTGGCAGTGCAAAGAGATACGTGGGCTGCTGGAGCAGGATGGGCTTTGAGGTCCCTTCTAGGCCAATCCACCCATTGATTGTGCAGTTCAAGGCTCCAAGGGGCACAGCCAGCCCCACACTGTGAGCCTTGTGCCTCTTGCACTGGTTTCCTGTGGGTAATTCATGCAATTTGCTGGTCCTGGTGGCCATACAGTGAGTTCTCCACTAATGAGGGATGAGAGCCTGTCAGTCTGTGCCAGTGTCACAAGCAGGAGGCATCAGCTCCTCAGCCTGGGGCTGGCAGATGTCCCTGCACACAGACAGGGGTGGCAGGGGCTGGCTGTGCCCCCAGCCTGTCCTTGGGGCTGCCTCTCCCACTGCCCACCTGCCCAGGACACCTTGCTCCTGCCAGCTCTTTGCTTTGCAGGACACTCAGAAGTGTCCCAAGCAAGCAGAGATGTTCTCACCTCTGTCACTGACAAGGCTAATTCCTGTGGGATTATATTTGGGATTCAGGGGAAACTTTCAACGGGGCAGGTTCTCCATCCTCCTCCACCCCCACACTTTTTCCATGTGCCAGACACCAGTGTCCATCCTGACACTGCCTTGTCCTCCTCCAGCTCTCCTTGCCTTCCCCATGATCAACCTGCAGCCAAACACCTCTAGGGCTCATCTGTGGGCTCTGCTGAGGAGTGTTCAGAGACAGCTCCTCTTTCTTTACAAACTGAGGATATTTCACCTGGAAAACAGGTTTTCCTGACCTGGCCAAACCCGTGGCCCCAGTCCTGCAGGTGTCTGCAGCCTGGCATGACCCACATGGCAGCAGCAGCCGAGGGTGATGCCCGGGCTCCGCGTTTCGTCAGGGTGGAAAGGGGAGCGAGATGGCACAGGCAGGGCTTGTGCAACCCCGTGGAGTTACTCATGGTCAGATGCAGCACCAGGAACCTGCTTTTCACGAGGAACTTGACTTGCTAATGAGGCCTGAATCTGGGTCAGGCGTTTCCCACACTGGGGCTGGGTGGACGCGGGCACCGGCAGCGGGCAGAGCACCCTGCCTGCCACAGCCACGGCTGGATTCTGCAAGGAGCCTCTTGGCTTCTGCCTCCTGCCAGTTTCAGCAGGCTGGGGTGTGTGTCTGTGCTGCTGCTGTGAATCTGGCCCTGAGATCATCACAGAAACTTGGCTCTCAGCTGAGGGTGTCTGATGGGGACAAGTCCCTTCAGGCCCTGGCTCCTCCTGACGACCATGGCCGCCTTTCTCCTGGGAGCAAAACAAAGTTGCTCTGGAGATGACACATTTTCTATGACACAGATCAGCCAGGCTGGGTGCTGCCCTTCCCGAGGTCACCCTGGGGTGGGGAAAAGGCTGACACCAACCAGACCATGGCCCACGCCCCAGAGGCCCTGCCAAGAGCAGGTCCTGCCCTAGGAGAACGGAGCTGACACCTCTGAGGTGGCTGTCTGGGTCACCCCAGCGCTTGTCCAGGGTGAGAAATCTTTCCCTGACACCTGTAGATGGTTGCTTTCCATGTGCTCCAGAGGATCCTGCCATCCTGGGGAGATGCTCCAGCACCCAGCAGATTTGCTGAGTCCCCAGTGCTGCACCTCGGGGCAAACACCCTAATGGAGGCTCCTGTGTTTGCTTTGGGTGTTTTATTCCAGTGTCACTCTGGTCTTTGACCAAAATCTCCAAGACTGGGCCCAGCAGCCTGTTTCATTTGTATGCATGCCTGGGCTCTGGATGTGAATATGAAAATGGAGCAGCAAACAGAGGTTAAAGCCCAGGCAAGTGGTAATCAGATCCTACATCCCGTGTGCCCACTGGGATGCCCTCGCCTGATTTGCAGGTTACCCTCGCCTTGTAGTCCTTTAATTCCTTGATCCAAGCAGCACATCCCATAAAAATCAATGTAAATAAGACTCCCGTGGTTCTGCCTCTCGCCATCAGAGCCCAGCACTTGAGTCAGATGGTCCAAAAACTGCTCTCAGCCACTTATTTATTTTTTAAAACGCATCCAGCCTAGAGCAGGATTACGTGGCTTAGCAGCTGAGCATTCCCCTGCCTACAGAACATGCCCAGCCAGACGGAGACGCGCTGATGGGGATCCTGTCCTGCAAAATGGGACGTGTATTTCCATGGCCTCTTGGCTGCTGGCATCTGAGCCCATCTGCTTGGCTGATCCAGGGTCTGCCCAGCTGGCTTGGCCCGTGGCCCCGGGCAGGGGTGCCAGGTTGGGGCAGGGGGTGCTCCAGGCTTCTGCCTGCAGGGAGGTTGTCCTTGCTGGTGGTGTGGGTGCTGATGGGGGTCATGGAGCAGAGAGGGAAAGCTCCTGGGAGCAGGGGGTGCAGGGAGGTGAGAGCTCTGGCAAGCAGCCAGTGTCCTTACTGGTCAAGCAGGTGGCCTTTTTCAGCAGGGAGGTTCTCCCTGGTGAAAGCCCTGCAGGTTTGGGTGGGGGATGAAGCAGGACAAAACCCAGGGCAGGAGAGATGGACTGGGCCACAAAATCAGGCTACAAAATCTGCGTAAAAAATTGGGCTACAAAATTGTTCTGTAAAATTGGGCTGCAAAATTTGGCTACCAAAACAACATTGGTGTTTTTCCAGGCCTCAGAAGACTCCTGAGCACCTTGTGTGGGAGCATGCCCAGGACACGGTGTCCAGCATGAGGGGCTGTGGAAATGGGTAGGAGACCCCCCACACACACAGAAAATCCCCAGTGGGTCCTGCCTGGAGGGGCACAGCCCAGCTGCTGTTGGCACAACCCAGGGACAATCCATATCCTCAGTCCTGAGCAGCCTGAAGGGCTGGGCTGGCTCTGAGCCCCACAGAACAGAAAAGGAGCTGGAGCCCTCCCCATGCCAGATTCAGAGCCTTGGAAAGGACCTGTCATCCAAGCAGGGTTTGGGGTGATTCTGGGGCCCAGCAGTGAGTGATCTGGTTCTTGGTGGTGCTGGCAGCCCCTCACTGAGCTGGGCAGGTGGGAAGGGCAGGGTGGGCACACGGGGCACTGCAGGCAGCACAGAGGGAGAAACTCTCGGGAAGGGCCTTCCCCTTCCTCCACCTTTGCTCCCCGGGTGATGCTGAGCACTAGGAAACACTCACACTTAATAAAAACTAAATACAAAGCAGTAAGTGGCAGAGCAGGCTGTCCTGTGGCCCTCTGTCCCTGCTGCAGGAGCTGCCTGGCCTCGAGTGAGGATCCCATGGCTCTGCCAGTGCCAGCTCCCTCTGCTCCCTGCCTGTGCCTGCCTGCCTGGCACAGATCGGGGACCATGGCACAGCAGGGATGTGCCCAGCCCCAGCCTCGTGCCAGGGAAGCCCGTTTGGCCAAACAAGTTTTCACTGACACCTTTTTTTCCTTTTCTTTTCCCCCTCCCCTTCAGTGGAAGCCTTCCAGCAATGTTTCAGCTTCTCTCTGCCGAGTGCAGCGTGGCCAGCTCCGTGCCCGCTCCTCGCTGGGAGCAGACAGCTGGCTCCTGCCCCGAGCTGGCCTGCCAGGCACGGTGCCAGGCGGGCAGGATGTGTGTCCCACGCTGCCATCCATGCCCGTATGGCGAGCAGGACGTGTGTCCCACGCTGCCACGCATGCCCGTATGGCGAGCGGGTGCCAGGCAGCTGCACAGCCCTGGCACTGCTGCCAGCCCCGGGACAGGCACTGCTCTGCCCAGGGAGCAGCAGGGGCTGGCCCAGACCCTCGGCTGCAGCTGCCCTGGGTCCCCCCTGTGAGCCCAGAGGCTGAGGAGATACCAGTGCCAGGCTGTGCTGGGCACCTCCCTGCTCTGCAGTGCTGACTTGAGGTCTGCATCCCCCTGCCCACACAGGCACAGCCCAGCTCTGCCCCACAGCCTTGTCCCTCTGTGCAAAGGAGCCTCTCTGGGTAATCCCTGGGGTTAAAGACTCATTTTCTGGAGGAAGATGGGTGGGTGCAGCACAGGTGAGATGAGCAGAGCTGCAGGGAGGAAGGCAGAAATAACTCTGACGGGTTTGATGGTTTCCCCTGTCAGCACAGGGCTGGGAGTTCCTGTCCTGCTCACGCCAAGAGTGACACAGGATCCTTCTGCCTGGCTCAGCACAGGGATGGAATAGGATTGGATGGAAGGAATGGAATATTCTGAGCTGGACGGGACACACAGGGATCATCCACTCCCACCCCTGTCCCTGCCCAGACCCCCCAACAATCCCCCCTGAGCATCCCTGCAGCGCTGTCCAAAGGCTCCTGGAGCTGTGGCAGCCTCGGGGCCGTGCCCATTCCCTGGGGAGCCTGGGCAGTGCCAGCACCTCTGGGGGAAGGACCTTTCCCTGCTCTGCAGCCTGAGCCTGCCCTGGCCCAGCTCCAGCCTGGGTCCTATCAAGGTTTGGATATGCAGGATCCTGTGATTCACTGAACGAGCACCAAGGAAAAGAAAGTGTTGAGCAGCTTTGTTATTCCAGACACATCATTCCTCCTCCACCCAAGCAGGCAGGAGTGTGTGCTGATAATCTGGGATCTCGTAATTAAATACCCTGCAGCCTGAATATGGATAAGAAGGCACAGTTATGGTTTTGTGGACTGTGTCACTTGTGGCATTTCTGTGGGTTGGAGTTGCTTTGCTTTGCAGCTGAAGCGCTCGTGTAGCTGCTGCATGTGGCACACGATCAATCATGGGTGTGAAAAATCCCCCAAGCCACCAGAAAATGGAAACAATCTTGAATGCTCCTGAAGTGAAAGCGCCAAGCCATTCCCAAGACATTCCTTCAGCAGTGAAATGGCTTTTTAAGGAATTCAGACAGAAGATATAATAAGGGGAAAAACTATACAGATAAAGAAAACCACCCCACCTGCAGCAGCACAGTATGACAGGAAAATTGAGGGTGGAAGGACTCTGAAGGTCTCTTGTTCAACCTTCTGCTCCAAGCAGGATCAGACCAGGCTGCTCAGGGATTTTTTTCCATGATCAGTCAGGTCCTGAAGGCCTCTGAGGACAGAGGCTGCACAGCCTCTCTGGGCAACCTGCTGCCAGGTTTGACCTTCCCCACGGTGAAATATTCCTCCCATAGCCAGTCCAAAGTTGTTCTGGCTCATGTCTGCTGCCTTTGTCCTCCTACTGTGGACATTTGCGGGGATCCTGGGTCTGCCTGCCTGGTGATCTCCTCGTAGATGGTTGTGGAGATTACCCCTTTGTGCTTTCTCATCCCCAGTCTGCACAAACCTCATTGCCTGAGCCTCTCCACACCGTGGACCCAGCCCATGGACCACCTCAGTGTCCTCCTCTGGGTAACCTCTGCTCTGCTGATAGCCCCAGACCAGATGAGGTATCCAGCTGCAGTCAATGAGTGTGAGTGGAGGGAGGTTTGAACTCTCCTAACACCTCCAGCGCTGTGGTCTGGGTCTCCAGGAATGCCCTCCCACCTGTGCAGGTGAGGACAGGGCCACAGAGAGAAAATGGGAGATCCTGAGGGCAACTGGTGAAACTGCAGGTGGGAGAGAGCTCAAAGCCCTGTCCCAGAGGCTGGAGGGACAAAGCAGCAGCCAAAGGTATCAGTGCCCCTTCCAAAGGAGGGGACAGAACTTTCTTAGAGCTCCTCCTGAGGGGCACTGGAGGGGCAGCTCCCATCCCTGCCCTGGGACAGGGACAGCACCCAGGGCACGGTTGGAGCTGGGCCAGGGCAGGCTCAGGCTGCAGAGCAGGGAAAGGTTCTTCCCCCAGAGGTGCTGGCACTGCCCAGGCTACCCAGGGAATGGGCACGGCCCCGAGGCTGCCACAGCTCCAGGAGCCTTTGGACAGCGCTGCAGGGATGCTCAGGGTGGGGTTTTGGGGGGTCTGGGCAGGGACAGGGGCTGGAATCCAGGATCCCTGTGTGTCCCTTCGATCTGAGGGTGTTCTGTGATTCTCTGACAGCCCAGGGAGATCATTTGTCCTCTCCAGGACAGCACTGAACCCTCAGCACCTGCCAACACTGTGAAAAAAAGAAACAACAAAAACCCTGGAGAAGTGGGAGGAGGCAACACCATCCAGGGTGGAGATGCTCAGTGTGGGGAAATCAGCTTGGCTGCAGCTGCTCCGTGGCAGAAAAAGTGCAGCACCACCCTCCCGCCCCGGGCACAGGGCCAGCGTGTCCCAGCACCAACACACAGCGCTGGGGGAGTTCACTGGGGGTGTTCACTGGGGGTGTTCACTGGGGGACACTGCTGGGAGCACTAGAGGAGCTTCCCAAGCCTTGGGTGCCTCCTCAGAGGTTTTTGCCAGCACTGACATTGCTGTGCCACCACCCAAGGGACTGTGCCCACTGCTGGGACTCGAACTCCAGTGAAAGTGCTTTGGGTAGTGTCTGCTCCAAGGTCCTGCAGGTGCTGCCAGGGTTCTGCTTGTAGCAGCTGGAAGGGGTGGTCCAGGGGGTCAATGAACAACCTTTGTCATCAATTTAGGGTTAATTTAGAGCTAATGCTGAGATTTCAGCAGTGATTGTAGGGGTGAAACGCGTGCCCCACTCCTCACTGTGCCACACCCGTCTCTGTTATGGGAGCCCCAGTGAAAATGTCCCCCTGAACCAGCACAAACTGGGCTCCTCTGGCTCTGCTGGGTCCATGAGCAAACCCCTGGGAGCCTGAGGGCAGCTGTGCTGCACACAGGGGGCTTGGGGGGGCCTGTGCAGAGCTCTGCAGGGTGGGACACAGGACAGGACACTGTCCCTGTCTGGGGATTTGGATGCCACCTGCAGCAGGGACAACCCCTTGGTGTCCTCTGGCCCTCTCCAGCTGCCAAAGGCCTGTAGAGCCTGCAGAGGTTCCCTCTGCGCTCCTTCAGAACCCTGTGTGTCCCTCACATGATCTGCAGCCCCTCTTGCTCCCAGTGCTCACCATCAAATGGTTCTGGCCACGTGCTGGGATCTCCTGGAGGGGGCAGGTCCTGCTCTGCAGGGACATCACAGGTGTGAAATGAGGACAGTACCTGTGGTGTGGGCTCCTCCTCAGCTGTGCCACTGACCCTAAATAAGGCTGCACTGGCTCTGCCAGATCCATCCCATTGTGAGAAATAGGGAAATGGGTGGGGTCCTGCTTTGCTTTTTGTGAGAAACATGGCAATCCTCAGGCTGTGCCAGAGGATATTAGGATATTCAGGCTGGATATTAGGATATTCAGGTCGGATATGGGGAAAAGTTTCTCCAATGAAGGAGTGGTCAGGAGCTGGCACAGGATGAGCAGGGTGGAAATCACCATCCCTGGAAGAGTTCAAAAAACCAGCAGATGTGGCACTTTTTTACATGGTTCAGTGGGCATGGTGGGATTTGGTGGAAGGACAGACTTGAGGGTCTGGGAGGTCTTTTCCATCCTTAATGATTCTGTGGCTCTCCCGAGAGGATGAGTGACCTCTTGGTGTGTGCCACCAGCTGGGAGCTGCCCATGCCTGAGCCCTGACTGTTCCCCTGAGCAGGGACACAGCAACCCTGTTCACAGAGAGGGATTTTCCTGTGGATTCCCATCCTGAAGTCGTCTGACACAAAGGAGGGAGCATGTGGGTGTTGGGGTGGAGGCACAGGAGTGGCTCAGCCCGTTTGCTGTCGAGAGTAGGAGTGGGGATTTTGCCTGCTTGGTCCAGGGTAAGATCAGCTGTGAGCAGGGGCTCAGTGCTGCTGGCCCAGGGGATGTTACAGGTGCTGGAGAGGGCAGGACAGGCTGAGGGGGACGATGGGGCAGAGGTTCTGGCATGTGCCTTCCCTGCCAGCTTCCCATCTCAACTGCTGAAGCAGTTTGTCCACAGCAGTCCAGTTCCTCCCTCTTTATCCTGGGGCAGTGGTGCTGCAGTGTTTAAATCCAGATTTACCCAGCATGGAAAACTGACTGGTGCCTAAAGAGGTCATAGAATCACAGAATCTCAGACTGGTTTGGGTTGAAGGGGACCTCCAACCCCCTGCCATGGGCAGGGACACCTTCCAATTGCTCCGAGCCTCATCCAACCTGGCCTTGGACACTTCCAGGGATGGGACAGCCACAGCTTCTCTGGGCAACCTGTGTCAGGGCCTCACCACCCTCACAATAAAGAATTTCTTCCCAATATCCCATCTAAACCTCCTCTCTGTCATGTGGAAGCCATTCCCCTCTGTCCTGTCACTCCAGGGCAGTGACTCCATCACCCTTCCAGACCAGGAAGGGTTTCCCCATGGCTACACCCCTGGAGAGAGCCCCCCAGGCAGGGCAGGCCGTGGTGGCCATGGCACCCACATTTCCTGGCCCTTGGCTGGAGCCCATAACCCCAGAAATACCTGGCCACCAGCCCTCTGCGTGGGAGAAGGGCGGGTGGGGAGAGGAACACGGGCTCAAATCCAACTAGAAGGATTCCACTGGAGCCTGGCTGGAGGCCAGGCTGGGTCAGGGATCCTGGGCCCTCCTGACCCTTCCCTGGGCTGTGAGATGCTCAGGGTACATCTCCATGTGCCAGGGATCATGAGGGATTTGCACGGGGCTGGTGCAGGTGTGCAGTGAGGAGGAGCTCCAGGGGCACAAGGGACTCTCCTGTCACCCCTCTGTGCTCTGAGCCCACCTCACCATGGCCCCCTGCACTCTCCTGCAAACCACACCAGGCTTTGGGGAAACTGAGGCAGGCAGGAAGGGACGGGCTGGGCATGGCAGAGAGTTTGAATCGCTGCAGGCTGGAAGCAAAAAGCAGCAGGACCTGACTCGGCTGCGCCCTCCCCACGAGGCTGCCAGGGTGACCGCATCCCTCCGGGCAGGGTGGGACCTCCCTCCCCGGAGCCCCGGGCCGGGGCCGGGCTGTTCGCGAGGCTGTGCAGAGCTGGTGCTGAGCAGGGCTTTGAGCCACGTGTCGGGCGGGGGCCAGGCTGGCTCGGGGTGGCCTTTGGGGATGTCCCGGGAGCGGAGCCTTGTGCGCGGCCGGGAGCTGCAGCGGAGGATGCTGCGGGGAGCGCCCGGGGAGCTGAGCTCTCCCTCCTCCGGCGATCTTGGACAGCTCGCAGTCTCCTCCTCCCCGTGGGCAGAGGCCGGGAACGGCACGTCCTCGCTGGCCGACCTCTCCGGCCGGGTCAGCAGGTCCCCGCTGGCCCGAGCCGCAGGAATGCTGGAGCACAGGCCGTCCGGATCCCGCGCTGCTTGACTTCAGCTCGTTTAAAAATATCCTCTGACAAATACCTGCACAAACAAGGGGGAAAAAAAAA
>VXBR01000886.1:0-29074 GCA_013400215.1 Cisticola juncidis
CAAGAGCGCCGGCTCGGCCCGGGCTGCGCCGTCCTGCTCCGAGCTGTTGGGTCCGAGCGAGAGCAGCGAGCCGGGCTGCGGGAAAGAGCCGGGCTTGCACTTGGCAAGGTACGTCCTCTGCTTAGGGAAAAACACGGTAGGGATTAAGCGAGAGGGACGTTTTCCTCTAGTGAGGAAACTCGATGCTGTTTTCTCTCTGTAGTGGTTTCGTTCCGTTCTTGCACCATCTGTCTCAAGGTAGTGTGCTGGGCAGGGGCTGTTCTGAACGTGGGGATTGAATGGGCTTGTGCTAGTCCATCCTTGAATGGCGCCCTCCGTGCCTTGCTTGGCTGTAGTGTGTCCATGAGGGATGTTCATGCACTTTTCCCTCTCTGTGTGTCTGCAGGTGGATTTCTGCTCAAACTTTTCCCCTTTGAGGACCTCCTGCCCAGCTACAGGGATGTGGTTCTTGGAAAAGATCAGAGCATCACATGAAAATGGAAACCTCCCCAGCTCTTCCTTCCTGGGACTGCCACAAGGCCAAAATCTGCCAGAAAAAGCCCGACTGAGGGCTGCTGCTTTTCCAAACGTGATCACTCCTGACAGGATCCCTGAATTCTGCATTCCCCCCAGGCTGACCAGCTCTGGCTCCGTTAAGGGCAGTGGCTTCCACCAGGATCACTGTTCAGTGGATGCAGCTCTTACTTCTGATTACAGCCCCAGCTCCTTCCCACATCTCATTCAGGTGGAAAGTGTTGAAGAGGAGGTCGCAGCCCTGGAGGAAGAAAGCACCAACGCAGACCCACAGTCCCAAGCAGCGCTGTCCCTGCCCCACTTTCCCAAAGCCTCCACTTCCTATGGCTTCTGCACTTTGCTGGAGAGTCCCCACACCAGGAGAAAGGAGTCCATCTTCCACGGTGACCCACGTGCGGCTCTGCCCAGCCTGAAGCTGTCCCGATCCAGAGCCAACACCTTCAGTGGCAAAGGGAGTGTGTCTAATCCCATCGCTATCAGCTTCGCTTCTGTGCGGCTGCCGCCCAAGTACCTCTCTCTGCACAGGCAGGGCACCTGTGACAGTGACACTGCCTCTTCCAGCGATTCCTCTCCTTTCAGTTCTCCTCTCCTCAGCAGGTCACCTCCCAGACCCTGCTCCCTGATCAAAGCACAGAGTCAGGAGGGATTACTCTGCAGAGCCCTGAAAGACAGGAGCAAACACGGTGTGCCCAGGAACAATTCTCTCTCTACAGAGGAGAGCAGCTCCACCGACAACAGCCCCAGTGCCACCAGGAGAGCCTCCGAGGGGCTGCTGGGCATGCGGGGCTTTAGCTCCTCCTGCTCTCCCATGTTCCCAGTGGACCTGAGCTGCAGCCGGGAGAGGCTGCTGGGAGAGAGCACCGTGCTCATGGGCAAGGGAGGCGTGCTGAGGCTGTCAGCCGAGTACTGCTCGGAGAACGAGAGGCTGCGCATCCGCCTCATCAGTGCAGAGGGGCTGTACGACGATTCTGTGGAGCCCAAAAACATAAACTGCTGCATCTCCTTCTCCCTGGTGCCAGGGAAAACACAGAAGCAGAGAAGCACAGTTATAAAGAGAAGCAGAAATCCCATCTTCAATGAGGACTTCTTTTTTGATGGCATTGCGGAAGAGGAGCTGTACAGCCTCTCTGTCAGGATGAAAGCAACAAACAAAGGATGCAGTATGAAACGGGATTATACCTTAGGAGAACGGCAGTTGTCTATAATGAGTATGTTGTCAGTGTAGTGCTGCAAATATTCAAAAAAATTGTGTTCTGAAAGTTTTCTACTAAATAAAGTTTTAGTTGACTTTTACAATGATGGCTTTTTTTTTTAAGAATACTTAGAAGCACTGCCTTGCTTGGTGTTGCTGTCATGCTCTTGTGCCTTGTTTTGCTGTTTAACACTTCAGACTCTGAGATATGAGGTGTTGAAAGGTGGCTGTGGAGCAGACCTCTGCCTGTAGAGAAAGATAGCTGAGGGAAGAAGGGCCAGTTTGCCTTTAGGATAAAGGATTAGGCTGTTACCAAGTCAAGGCTGTTCTTGTTTATGGCTTTCAGGCCATAAACCTCAGGTGGAAGTGTTTTTCGCTTTTCCTGGTCCCTAAGTGGGTAACAGTCTATGCACACAGTACACCCTGAACTCTGTTGCAGCTCCTTGGTACCACATCGGTTCAATGGACCATTTTGACAGCCACACATTTGCACAAACCAATGTTTAAATGAGCCCTGTATTGGAGGAGAATGAGATCTTTCACAACAGGAGGGTTTGGATTCCCAAAGCCGGTGTGAGTTCGTGGTGAGGGTGACAGGATCAGCCTGTGAGCAGCAGCTGAAGCCCCTGGAGGCAGGGCTGTCGCTCCCCAGAGCTCGGTATAAACACTTGAGCAGCCTGGGGGAGGCTGCAGCACGGTCAGCATCTTTCACCTTCCCTTTCCATGGTCGGTTTCACAGCCACAGAAGCGAGTTGCCAGGTAATTGCGTTTTGATCAGGAATGTACCTGAGAGCTACAGCCCTCAGCAGTCCAGCCACTGAATCCTTGCTGAAGCTGAAGCAGATAAGATATCAGTGCAGCAAGGGCAAAGGACAGCTTGAGATCTCTGCCCTGAATTCCTGCTTCAGCTCCTGCCTGACTTGATGCATACCTTGCTCAAGTCATTGTCATACAATTAGTGTAATCAATCTCTCTGTCACCAAGCAGCAGTGGCTGAAGCACTTGCTTCAGTGCCAGGGAAAACACAAAGGTGCAGAACTCCTGCATGCTCCAGACCATCTTCCCTTTATTTTTTTTTTTTTTAATGAGGTTTACTGGGGGCTGGGTAAAATGGATAAATTAGTGGGAGGAGGTAAAAGTGTCTTGAAAGTCCAGGCCTGTTCTGCCTCCCTTGATTAAGGTGCAGGCTTCATTATGTGAGGGTAGATAAGCCTTAATGGAAGAGCAATCCGTGCAGGCAAGGGGCAGAGAAAACAAAGGTTTCCTTTTGTGTTCCCTTTGAGGCTGTACAAAAAGGGCCTTGCTTGTGCCCAAATACACCTCCTAAAAGCTATTGCACAAAGATTTTAGCAGAATCTCCCTTGGGCCTACTCTGATAAGAGTCCAGTTGTCTGCAAATCATGGGACTGCTCACAGGGAGACTCTGATATTCCTTGGCCAATGAATAATTTGATTCAGTTTCAGGCAGAAACACTCCAGGAAGGATAGCAGAAAATTCCTTCTGATAGCAGAAAAAGCCCAAAGGATGTTAACTGTGACCACAAGTGCTCAGAAATGCCTACTGCTAATCCTTGATCCAACCCACATGAGATGCTTCTAAAAACAGAATCCTTGTACGAAGGACAACTCACACAGGTGAGTGCCTGGGTGTTTTCCCAGAAGCCAACTGCAATAAAATGGAATAATAATCCCTTTGTGCTAAGGGAAGGAATTAAATGTCCTGAACACTGCTCAGATGGAGGTGATACACTGTCACGTTTAACCTTGAATCTGAGCAAATTGACCATAAGGGAAAACCTAAAGGAAGTGGGGAGAAGTGAAATTAAAAAATGGGGAGAAGTGATATTTAAAAAGGTGACTTCAAGAGAGAATCAATAATGTTGCAAAAAATAAGCCAATGTAATTAGTTATTGCATGGGGTCTCCTGAAGGGAGGCAGAGGCTCCCTCTTCAGGCTTGTCACTTGTCCACCACCACACTTTTAGTTCCTGGGGTTTAGGATCCCTTCACTGACATGGAGAGATTGTCTGAGGTCACACAGAGCAGCTGCAGGCCTCAGAGGCTCTTGCCCAGCCACACTGGTGGGTGTCTGTGCCCTGTGACCTGTGCCCTGCCAGTGCTGTCCTGCAGGGACACACGAAGGGATGGCTCCAGGTGGGAAGGGGCCTTTGGGGTTAGATCACCTGATTCCTGCTGGAAGCACAGTCAGCTCTGGCAGGCTGCCCAGGACTATGTCCTGTATAGGGTTTAAAGCATCTCCAAAGTCGGAGACTCCAAAACCTGTTTGGGAAACATAGAACAAATCCTCACTAGCAGAAAAGGTTGGGGTTTTTTTTTCTTTTTTCTTTTTTCTTTTTTCTTTTTTCTTTTTTCTTTTTTCTTTTTTCTTTTTCTTTTTCTTTTTCTTTTTCTTTTTCTTTTTCTTTTTCTTTTTCTTTTTCTTTTTCTTTTTCTTTTTCTTTTTCTTTTTCTTTTTCTTTTTCTGCAAAAGTGAAATTTCCTGTGTTTCAATCTGTTCTCATGGTCTCTTGTCCTGTCACTGGATACTGCTGAGTAAAGCTTGGCTCCATCCTCTGCACTCCCTCCCAGCAGATATTCTTACATATCAATGAGATCTTCCCTGAGCCTTCTCTCTGCAGCCCAATACTGCAGTCACTGCCACAAAAGAAAGGTGCTTCTGAAGTCTCATCTTTTATCAGGCAGGGAAGCAGTTAAGTCCTGAAGAAAGTTCTCCTTTCCTGTCATAACAAAGTAGGTTTCCAGCTGGGCTTATCTGGCCAAGTGTTTAAACAGGTGATGGCCACCTCTTTGGTTGGTGGAAAGGAAATTCAGCTATTTTTAAGACTCTTTAAAAAATGATATATTTCTGAGAAAGCCTCCTCTTGGAAGTCTGATAGGCCTGCAAGTTAGAGGGGGACAAAGCAAAGCAGTAGATAATTTGTAGACCCAGTTCAACGGCAGAGTTTAAGCCTGGGAAAGACAGAGAGACTTTGCCTACCTTTCTCTGGTAAATAATTTAGCTTCAGGTTTTTCTTGATAATTTTGTTCTTTAATATAAGAACTTTGAATTAATTACCTATTAATTACCTATTCAGGTACATTAGACAAGACTAGACATGATGGTGACACCAGATGGAAAACAGTGTTGGTGGGCTCACTCGTATTTCAGTGTGTCTCTTTATATTTTAGAGTATTTGATTAATTTTGAGTTTGGGGTGCTGCTCATCAGGCGTTATAAACAATGCAAACCCACGATATAATTTGAACACTCCATTTTGCCTGTTGGAGGGCACAGCACTTGTTTTCCTGTGCTCTGGGGGTGAGCTGAGCTGTGAGTGGTGAACACCTCCGAGGCTCCTGTGCTGCAGCCGCTTTCCGTAAGCGTCAGCCGTACTGGGGCAATTACGTAAAACACCTGCATAAGCAAACAAAAAGGCAACTGGATACTCCGGCCTGGAAAAGCTCATGATGCCTCAATGCTTGTGTTAGAGTCAGCAGCAAGAAGAAAATCAACCTCCTGCATTAGCAAACAGCTACTCAGAGTTAAGAAATATTATCTGCAGGAGTTTTCAGAACTTCTAAAATGCCATGAAAATATGGGAGCATAAATGACTCTTTCAAGCAAAACTCCTGGTTGGGTTGTCTGATCTGTATTCAGTGGTGCTCACTGGTTGGAAGATCACATCTCAATTTAAATTTAAAAAACCCCAGACAGTTGTTTGAGGAAAAGAAGGTCTTTGTGCCAAGATCCTGGACTCGTGTTCTGCTAAGCAAATATTATTTGTTTCAGCTGCACTGGAAGTAGCACTTATCCTGCCCTTTTCAAATGTAGGTATTTTGAGCATGCCTCTTCAGTCCTGGAGAAATGTTACTGCAAAGCAAGGCTTATGTTTTTCTTTCCAGAAATCCACTCAGGTTATCTCAAATACAAATTGAGTTGCAACACACTGAGGTTTACTACAGTGCAATGCAGTTCCTGTAAGTGAGCTCCTTTTCAGGTAAAATTCAGAAATAGAACCAAGGGAAGAAAATACATGTGACCTAAAAAGCCTGACAGGCCAGATCTGTAGACTGGGGATTAGGCAGCATAGTGTCTGCAGTATCAAATTCTGCTTATTGCATCACTTTTTCTAAGCTGCTCCCATTTCTCAGACTGCCTTTGGAGAGGCCCTGCTGAACAGCACCTATGCTGCTTCTGAGTGCTTCATCTGAGAGGCTTTCTGGGGAGGGTGGCACTTCTGCTCCTGGGGCTTGGCTTTTCAGTCAGCCACAGTGGCTGTTGTGAAAGGCTGAGCATATGATGGGCAAAAATCATTTACTGGGCAAAAATTCTTCTATTTTTTTAGTCTAGGTAGTAAATGCTGTGAGCAGCTCTTAGTTCCCTTAGAGAACTGATGAAAGAACTAGATAAAATTATGTGTGAAAAGCCCATCTGTGGGTTGCCAAGCTTGGGAAGTTGTCCTGGAGACATCAGTGTCAATGGGATTGCTCAGTATGAGCACCTCTCTTGCAGGGCTGCCAGGGAGGTAATGCCACGAGCTGTGTGTCCACTGGGCCACCCCAGGCCCACCAGGGCCACCCCACTGCCACCCCACCTTTCCCTGTTGGCTGCTGGGTTCTTGTCCTGTGTCTAGGCTGGAGCTCCAGCTTGCATGGGTGCCTGAACTGTGGGCCATGATATTTGGCCAGAGTAAGAAAGGTCATGAGTCATGTCTATTGACAGCTTTTTGCAGCAGGATTGAAGCAAACAGTAGCCCCCCTTATGCTCCCCAAATAAATGGCATCATTAGATGCTAAATTTGCTTTCAAGTACTGTGTGGCCTGAACAAAAAAATGTGTGTAAGATTAATCTGTATATTTAAATGAACGGCATTTCAGAACAGACTTAGTGCTGGTGACTGTCACTGAAATGTACTCTAATATTATTAATAGTGCCTTAGAAGCAAAGGCTGATGCTGAACAATCTGTCCTGGTGGCAGGGGTAAAATGAAGTTTAATGTTGTGGAGTGTCTGTGAACTAACCTACAGTGCACTGAAGTGATTGATGTAAAACACAGGAGCCATGCCCAAAGCACATCCCAGCTGGGCTGTGCTCAGGGTTTCACTGCCTGCAGAGTGGGGAAAGGCTCTACATTCTTTGACTGTTTTGTGCCTCCATTAGGCATTGATAAGCAAGCTACATTTTGTGCTGCTGCATCTTTGCATTTAGGGTATCCTTTGGAGAGGAAAAGAGCTCCCAGTAGTTCTTTGTTCTTCTCAGGAACAGAAATAGCTACAGCCCAGGTTCCTGGTAATAGGTGGCAATGGAAGTGAGGTACTGGGAATTGAGCACAGTCAATTGGATGAGAGGAAGGGTCCAACAAACAGGAGTGAATACAATTCACAGCCCTTTTTGCTTAGATAACCACCACAGGTGACCAGACAGCTCTGCCTTCTGGTTTTGTTATTCCTTCTCCTGCTACTTTTCTCTTTCTGACTATAAATATTCTAATGCTGCAAAATTACCTATCCTGGGTGGCACAGTAAGAATTGTCAAGCATTGCATGTTCTAGACAGGAAAGAACTGAACAAGATTTTCCACTTTGCCTCTGTTCTGTTAAATCTAAATGATTTTTCTACTTACCTTTCTCAGCCTCTTCAGTGCAAAGTCAGGAAGCATCTGAAGGAGCACACAGTGAAAGGAGGTAATTGAAAAAAACTTCTTTTTAGTGGGAGCACCAAAGTTCTGTGTCTTTGTTACATTGCTGGATGAAGAAGCACTTGCAGGGAAGCAAGTCACAGGCTGTGTGTTTAAGCTGTTGCTGTGAATTAGAGGAGGTCACACCAATCCAGTTTCCTGATGCTTGCATCCCTGTGTGCTGTGGTTTTCCCATGGCTGTCTGACCATGTTCCTCAGCTGCCTGTAAGGAAGAGCTCTCCCCTCTCTTAAGAGGTGAGAAAGACATGGAGAAACATCACTCAGGTAAGAGGCTCATACCAAAGGTGCTCATTTGCTCATGCACAGAGGCAAAGGATGAGATGAAGCAACTTAGAAAGGCATTGTATGAATATTCAGGATCATTTCTATAAGAACATCATGAACATGCACAGTTCCAGAAGATGAAACTCTTTAACTCAAATCTTTGTTCTGGTTTTGGTGGGGTGGATATTTTTTTTGTTTGTTTGTTTGTTTGTTTTTGTTTTTGTTTTTGTCAAATCTTCCTGTGCTAACCACTGGCTGTTTTCCAGTGAGCAATAAACCTGAATTTACCATACTAGTAGATATAAAAGCAGTAACAGATTTTGTCTTGAAATCCCAGAACCAACTTCAGTTTGCCTGGGAGGTTTCTGTGATTTCACCAGATTATTTGTGTAATTTTGATTCTAGAAGATGCCCTAATTCTGAGTGTGTGTTGTTTGATCCTTTCTGGCAGCCCAGTGCCCGTAGCAGAGCTGTAGCTGCCAGCACTGCTTTCTGTTGCAGTCCCAGCTGTTCCATTTTGCAGATGGTGGGCACTGGGCACAGCTGGCTGTTGCAGCCTGGATGCCAGAGCCTCAGCAGAGCTGGAGGCCCCAGCAGTGCTCCTGCCTGCCCTTTACAATGTGACACAGCTTTGGTGTTAGACAGGCTCAGCATGAGCTGCTGCCCAGCCCCAGGGACTGCTGTGCTGGGCCTGGCAATAGAGATGAAGTCAAGGAGAAGAAGGATCACCCAGGAAAGCTTGTGAAAGGCAAACAGCTCATGCTGAGTGTTGGCAAAAGCCGTGTCACAAATGGTGAAAAAGTGACTGTAGTGGTAAATGCTGACTTTCACACCCCTAATTAGCTGCTGTGAAGGCTGATTCAAGGCAGTAATTCGGCTGTGCAGTGTTGGATCAGCTGGGGGGAAGAAGCAGAGTCAAACCTTCACAGATGATTTCTAATGGATAGGAAAAGCTGTGTAGAGTCCTAAGTGTTGTTTGTCTGCCATGTGTGCTCCACCAGTGATGGAGGATGGCTGGTTGGGAGTGAGGGCATTGTCAAGTAGGATTCTGTGAAGGAAAATATCCACCCTTCTCCTCATAAGGGTGCTTAACCCTGTGCCCTGACAGAGGCTGCAGTGCATCAGACAAATATTTTTGCATTTTTAAGATAAAACTTATCATTTCTGTTCGGAAAAGTTACAAAACCTAACCCCCAGATTTGTTGCTTATTAACCCAGCTGGTTTTTTTAGCAGAATGTTTTGCTGGGCTATTTCCTCTGGTATAATCCAGAGGAATCTGAAACAAGACCATTAGTGTGAAAATGCTGGTGAAGCTGAGAGCTATTCTTAACCCGCTGGGAACAATGAACATTTTCCAAGTGTGCATAAATCCAAAGCACAAATCTCATTCAATAGTGTTTCCTAAGACTTGTCCTAACTAGATCTGTTGGAAAGGAACAGACACATCCAGTAAATGTAGACAAAGAGGTATGGGAACCAGCTGGAATATTTATTGTTCTAAAAAAGCATGTGACTATTTTTAGCCATCTGTTTTGAAGCTATCTTGCTAGGAGTGAATGAATTAAGGTTGCTTCAGGAATGGGACTGGGTGGAAGTTATGGGACAACAGACATGTCCAGCTGACAGGAATTATTTGTCACCCCTGGGAGTTACTACATGGGCATAGGAGATGAGCAGAACACTTGAGAATTGCACAAATATGAACAAAAACAAAGGGAGATTTAATCCGTGGGACTTTTTGAAAGGTCAAAAATGCAGCACGATCTCAGGGAAGTTACTGGAAAAAAACTGATAAAGTCAAAAGCAAGAATGTAGGGTAGGTCTGCCAGTGTGGAACTAATCTGCTTCATTTATTTATATTTCCATTCAGTGTTTGAATTGTAAAGATGTACTGTTTGAGGACTGAGTACCACTCACGTTTCACTTTTGCTTGATAAGAACTTTTTTTTTCCTAAAGGAAAACAGTCCTTGTTATGTCTTTGGCTCATGACTTTTTGTCAGCTCCAGAATCCTGGCAAAGTTGATGCCAGAGATCCCTGAGTCCATTCCCTTGCTGACAGCAGGGTCAGCTGCAGCCTGCCCAGGACCATGTTCAGCTGGATTTTTAATTCCTTCAAAGGATGGAGACCACATCCTCTCTGGGCAACCTGCCCTAGAGCTTCCCCACCCCCAGAGTAAAACTGGGGCATTTTTCTCCTCTTCCTTCTCCTGTGTCATCTTTTGTGTAGACGGAATTTCCCAGGTTTCATTCTGCACCCATTTCCTTTTGTTCATTCTGGTTGCACTGAGAAGAATTTGGCTCCAACTTTGCTTCCTCAAATAACACTGCCCTTGTTCCTTTTACTCAGTTTCACCTTCCAAACACAGGAGATGATTTTTCTGTGTGTTGCTCTATGTTTTGCTAATACCAGAAATGTAATAATATAAGATGTTTTGCCCATCTTTGCTTTTTTAAGAAGTACTACAAATACCTGTGGTATGACCCTGGTTACACTTCATGCAAAGGGAATCTCAGAATCTCATAAGCGCCAAGTTAAAAACTTTTAATTCCTATGTGAGATGCACTGTCATCAGTATAAAATACAAGTGTTACAAAACTAAGCAAGATTTAAAACCTGAAAAGTATATTGACAAAAATAATTTTGCAAGGCTGAAGTCTTTCTTCTTCAATAGATTACAAGTGCACAACACTGGGATTCAGTCATGATCCATTTCTCTGCTCATTACACCTGAATTAACAAGATTTTTGACTGCACAGGCTGCAGGACTAAAGCATGTCAAATCAAAGGGTGAAAAGGTTTGCAGTATATTATTCCAAATGCATCAACCAGACTGACAGGAGTTAATGCTTTTCTGAATAGTGACCCTGAACCCTGATTGCAAAACAATATGCTAGATAAACATGTATTATCATACATGAGATACAGCAATGTCTGAAGAGAATTTTTTGCCCAGAATACAGCAGAAGAACAAATTCTTTTTATCATGGCCTTGAATATACCAGGCTTATAGCTACCATCTTTGCAACATTAAAAAACAAGGAAAAGAAGAAAAGGCAGGACTGAGTCAGTGGCAGCAACAGAGGCAGAAACATCTATGTTTCTGTGTGCCATGCCAGGGGAACTTTACCCTGTCTGCTTTCCACTGGTCCCTCTGACATTGTGCAGCCTTCTCCATCTGCCTCACTGTGCCCTCTGCTTTATCCTGATTTTGTTGTGTGCTGATTGTGTGAGCAGGCAGACACCTCAGATGTGGGCTAACTGGAGAAAACCAGAGGAGCTTCAAACTGCCATCTGTGCATCTAGATTTCAGAGGATAAATCCAGCTAACCTGACAATTATGCTATTTTCACCTATTACGGTGTACAGATTTCTTTCTTTCTCTCCTTCTTCTCTCTTCCTTCTGCAGTTCCAGCTGGCTCCTTCCTGTCCCAGCAGGGCCACCTCACCCTGTCTGTCCCTCATAGGACATCTCACTCTCTCTGTCCCTGCCCTCCCTCCTGTCCCTGCCTCCTCACAGCACCACCAGCAGACTCCAAGTGCCTCTCTACCACCTAACTCACTCTTTTATCACACCCACAGCTGGGAGGGCAAGGCTGTTCCCACTCCAGAGTAATTAACAGAGCTGCAGTGTACCAAAGGCAAGATTGCCTTCAGCACTGTCTCCCCACACTGCAGTTTGGCTTGCTAGAGGTGCTCTTACACCTTGAGTAGTGGTAGGTGAAAGGAGACTTGTTAGCAACACACACATGGCCAGAATAACACAGGCCTGTGCTACCAAATTTTCTGGGAACTACAAAAGGAGACACAAAAGCATGTAAGGGGAAAGGAGCAATCCAGTACACCCCACAGAACTCTAGTTCTACAGCTTTCTTCCACACCACGTCTACTTCAATATCACTGAAATATAAACATTAACAAAATCCATTGACAGGGCAGGCTTTGCTCAGGTATATGAAGCAGAAAACATTTAATGAGGAAACTGGTGATATTAAAGTGCATCATAAAAACACAATTATTGACCTCCTAATTTAATGAAGCATTACACCTCATTGGAACAAGCAGTTTGTGCAATAGAACAGTTTAGGAAATAAGACATCTATTTATATCTCCCAGTAGTTTCAAATGGTTCTGAGGGGAAAACAAAACAAAAAAGCAAGGCCATGGTGATGCCAAGCTATCTGTCCAGGTGAGGAAAGATTTTGAAATTGCTAATTCATGATGTGCCTCAACCAGATGGGTTTTTTCTCTCTCCTATTCCCCCATCCCTTCCAGTTTCTGAGTGTCTCTATACAGGCACCAATAAGTGTTGCCAATAATGTAAGAGGATTCTACTCTGTGCAGGTGAGAGGGAAGCACACAGCCAGATCTATGTCCCTGCTCAGTGTGTGTGAAAGCAGATTCCTAATTTATGCTGCTGCTGAGTAAGTCCAGGCACCAGTGCATTGCAATGATTATTTAACAAAGCTTACTTAGGAAGGACACCACAATAGCTAATGGCAGGTTGTTTCACTCTTGCAAGTGCATATTAGTTCTTACTTTTAAGAAAAAAAAACCAACTGAAAGTCCATTTTTCCTTGTCAGTTTGACAGATAAAATGGGAGGTTGTGTATTTCTGACTTTTCCCATGTAACTGCTCAGGTGTGTGTCAGCTGCTGGAAGCAGCTTTGGCCTGCCAAGGAGAGGGTACAGAGGGTAACAGTTCCCCCCTTGCACGATCAGGGTTCAGTATAATGAATCATCAAGGTGAATGCTCATCCCTTTCACCAGCCCACGGTGGGCTACACATGGCACTCAGCCAGACCCCCAGCACCACCAGGCTTGCTCTGTTTTGGAATTAACAGCTGCTTCACACCCGGGACACAGCACCCAGCCTCCAAGGGCACCTGGACAGAAGTTTTGGAGAACTTTTTGCAACTGTAACTACATATGCCTGTCAGCCACTTATTGCCATGAGCTGCTGATGTTTCTTGGTGCAGCTTTGACTTACCAAACAGGTTCTTGAGGCAAGGTTGGCCAAACAGTTTGGTGCATCAGCTCTGCAGTGAAAAGACTTCCCAGACTGCCTCAAAACAGTTAGATCACTAAACCTGCCATGAAAACAAATCATCTTGATATAAAAGTACTTCTAACCTGTAATTGAATGTTTTTGTCAGGGAAATTGCCGAATCCTCATTTCACATGAACAGCTATGTGAGTCATTACAGTTGAGCGTGTTTATTGTACATGGCAGTTCTTTTCAAAACACACGTTTAAACAGATGGCTTATGTTGACTATTAATGCAGTTCCTGCAATTAAGTTCAATCTGAACGAAGTCGACGGGGACCGACATTCTACTGACATCAAAGCTGCTGTATTGCATCTTCTCCCTATGAATGTTCAAATTTGGATCTGCTACTACAGCCTCACTGAAATGTCAGCTGTGATAAGTCACGATGCAACTGAAGAGGAGAGATAAGGTACCTGGCGTCTTCCTAAATTACTTTTTGACGGGGATTTATTATTTGCATATTCATGCTGCTACATTTCAATGGTGAAAGTCCATGTTTGAGCAAAGTGCTAGAAATAAACACAGCAGCAGGAAGAAACCTGTCTGTCTCTGCAGATGGGGTGAGCTCAAACCACAGGCAAGTGAACTCCCCACCCAAGCAACACAAGTCCATGGTGGTGCTGTGCTCTGCCCACTGTACTGCCCACAAATGCTGCTGCTGGGTTTATGGTCCTGCAGGCAAAGGACAGAAGATAGGAATGGTCGGAGACCCAAAGCTCCTGTACTGCAGTGTTGTGTTGAGGCAGGATATTGCAGTAGTGACTGGCTGAGGAGTGTGGGAGCAGCTCAGGTGACACAGCCTGGACTAGAGCTGAGACTGCTTTGGAGATTTCTGATGTATAGCCCATTTCACTGTGTTTAGAAGTGCCATTTCCCTCTAAGATTTTTTTGCAGAGTTTTTGGAATTTATGTAAATGTTAATTCCTGCAGCTGTGCATTATATGAAAAAGTGTCTCCCCTTCTTTTGAATTAGCTATCTTTATTTGACAATCTTTCATTGGAAGAAACATCAAACAATTGTTCTCTGCTCACTGTCTTTTGTCACCAATGATTTTACAGGTCTATTCTATCACCTGGTGTGTTTTGCAGCCTGAGGGATTCTATGCTATTTTTATCACCTTTTCCTGTATTAACTCATCAGTAATTTACTTACCTATCTCAGTAATTTCCAAACACCTGCCTGCAGCAGGTAATGCCCTGAAGCTGGATTTGTATGGCTGCAATTCAGCAGAGAGGGCATCCAGCCCCTAATGATCCATTTAGGAGTTGTTGACTGTGGCTTCTGAAGTGACACAGAATTAGCTACGTTTAGTGAAGCAGAGTAACAGGAATAGTTTAATAAGCATGTCATGTGTATTATATACTGCTTACCTTTCCCCTCTTCCTTGGTACTCTCCTAAAGCAAATTTCATCTTTACTACTTCTTCTGCTGTTCACTTTCATTTAGTGTGGGAAAACATACATTTCATACTTATCTTTAGAAGGAGATGTTTTGAAATGCCCTTTCATTATTCAATAGCAGCTTTGTAAACATGCATGGGAGCAGCTTTCATACAGCACAGAGCTGTACAGCAGTTATGCTATTTTTCCTATCTGCTCTAGCAGGGCCTGTGACACACATTCTTGAAAGGCCTCCAAGTGTCACTGCATGATGCTGGACCAGGCTGAGGCTGGAGCAGAACAAGGTCCCTTCTATTTCCAAGCCTGGCACATGTTCAGCGTTGCAGGGCTGGCACTGCCCCAGTGAAGCTGCCTCCACTGTCTGCTGGAGCAGAGTGCTCATCTGCAGTCACATTCATGCAAATACCCAGGCAGCCACAGTCAACAACCTAATTAATTCTGAACATCAACACATGCAACCTAAACCACAAAGAATTACCATTCTCTGAGTGGAATTCATGGCTGGAATTAAAAACCCACTGTATTTCTGGAAAAGGCTCTCTGAGGAACAATATGCAGTGCTTAAATCTGTTCTGATTTGTTTTCTATTAGTTTTAACAAAAAATTTACACCTCATGAAGAAGAGGAACAGGTATATATCTCATTACATAAGTTCTGACCTTTCATTTCAGTGAATACATTATAATAGTAATGGACTTTACAGAGATGTTATTCCAGCACTCTCAGACAATATTCTGTAAAAACCTAACAAACCCCCGAAAAACACACACCACAACCAACCCCTTCCCCTAAAAAACCAACTACAAAATCCCCCAAACTCCCCAAAAATCTAACCCAAACAACACTTCACCTTAAACACCTGAAAACTGATATACACGGTCTCAGAAAGTCAGTGAAGTATCCTGGCAGTGATAGATTTTCTGTCTAGAAATCTACTCTAGAAATCTATGGTTAGCATTTCAGCTGACCCACAGTTGTAGGAAGGAAGTCTTGAAAAAGTCTCTCCAAAGGGAGAACAGCCCGGATGCTTCTCCAGTAGGATGTAACTACGGCAACCACGAGGCACAGCTATTTGCCTTTATAGAAAGAGAGGAGCAAAGTTGTGCTGCAGCTTGATTAAATATTTGTGAAGCTGATTTAACATCCTTTCACCAGGTGAACGTATCATGCTCTAAACAGCTGTGTAAAAATAACCTACAAAAACAGATTATAACTTTTCTTGAAAAATGGCTGCAGAGAAGTAGTGAAGGTAATGAACAGGTACAGAAACGTTAGGAAGCTGATTGCAATTGTAGCTCATAAAGCTGGTTATTTAGGTTGCTTGGTATTTCTTGTCATTGGAGCTGGATTTCAGTCATTGGTAACTTTGTCAAATCACAAGTTTTTGGTCTCATGCTTCCTAGCCTGGATGTTAACCTCAGACTGTATTTTAGTGAGAAAATGATTTAATTTTTCTGATCAAGCTGTGTGGACATGAACTCCAAAGAGTAATTAAGCCTCTTTGGCCCATGCATGCAAACAGAGTCAGACTCTGCCCCATCAAAGCTGCTCTGGGCCCAGCACAGAGCTTGTGTTTTTTGTGCTTGCATTGATCCTGGGCTAGAACATAATGGATGGATGATAAGAAGGAGGAGTGAAGACCAAGAGGAGGGAGGGGTCACCTCGGGGAGCTGGCAGGACATGGCACCCTCTGCAGGAGTGGGTAAGGACTCTGGGAAGGCAGTGGTGGCTGAAGGGACCAGCCCAGCTGGCCAAAGACTCTCAGGAAAAAAGCTCAAAGAACTGGGGCTCTGAGAAGACAAAAGAGAAAAGAGTATACTAGCAGAAGAGGTAAAGCAATGGAGATTTGGGAGGGACTGTAGCTGCACTGGTCAAGGTAAGAAAATCAACAATAGCAGCAGTTTCTCAAGCAGCAGAACCATTTTTTGGGTTTGTGGATAAAATATCCCAGGTTAATTGAATTTATTTTTTGATGTGTGTTTTCTGAAAGTTGCTTTAAAACAACCTATTTCAAAAGTATAACATTGACACGATTGCTACCATCACAGGAAGCAGACAGATATTCGCTGGGGCAGAAGCTCCCCAAGTTATTTCTGAAGGACATTGGGAGTGGGAAATTGTTGGTCAAAGGGCAGGGGATGTTGGGGGAAGGCAGCCCAGGTAGTCACTTTGAGTCAGAGGAAATCAGATGAATGCTGTTGGTTAGCAATGAGTGCCTGCAGGTTACATGCATTCATTGAAGAATTTCTCAAATCCAAATTATGGAACAAATTGAAGGAAAAATGGCGACCTTATGGCCACCATATTTCTTGAATTTTCCTCCCTACTGTGTTAAATAAATGATATCATTTTGCTGGTGCCTTATTTTCAGCTTCATGTTTTTAAGCTTATTGGCATTTCCTCCAGTCCCAGAAAAACTAATTTACTGAGAGATTATAGTGTGGTCAGTTTGTGTTGGTTTAGGCAGACATTCTGATTCTGTCCCACATTAAAGACTAATCTCTACTTCCCTTTGGCTTGTGGATAAAGGCAACAAACTTTCCCCAGTCACATGAGTAAATAAGCATCTTTACAGATAAAGCAGGAAAATTAGTGTAATCCTCTTTGAAAAGTTGTATCATACTTCAAAACAACAGCTCTCATTGTAACCTTGAGTCTGCTGAGCATCAGTAGGATTCCTGTTCTGTGCTTCCCTGTTCTGTGCTGCCAGCTATGAGGAATGGAGGTCTTTTTGGCAGTGGCCTGATAACCTGGTAGTCCATAAAGCTGGATACTCAGATAGGTGTGAATGATGATCACGTTTATTTTGTGGTTTGTATTAATTTTGTGGTTTGTATTAAATTTGTGGAGCAAATGCTCCTCCCCAGCATTTGCTACAAGTGAACAGATTTTGCTTGTTCCATCTAGTGGCAGTCTGCATGTATCAAAGCAGGTTTTTCCTTGCTCGTATGCAGAGTCTGAACCATCATTCAGGGAGACATCCTGTGAGGCATCCTGGCCATGCTGGCAGCTGTGGCATGGTGGAGGTGTCCCCTTTCTTCTCTGTCATTTGCCTTTGGCAAATGTAGCAGGAGGTAGTGCAAGCAGGATGCACACACCTTTAAGCTACAAAGCAATTATTTGTTGCCTTATGCACATCGTTGAGACTGACGAGTCCCCAGGCTAAGGAGAGCTGGCAGGGACCTGACAGCAGCAGGGGACACAGAGCTGTCTTGTTCCCTGGTACTGGCTCACCCTCAGAGTTGCCATCCTTGAATCCCTGGTTTTGATTTAGGTCTTCATGCCGTTCCAGGAAGTGACATTCTCCATCTCAACAATCTTGCCTCTGTCTGTAAAGTTCTCTTTCTCATTTTGCCCAGCCCCAGCTGACACACGATCTCACAGCTCTTGCTTGCAATTCGGTGGTTTTCTCGGAAGTCTGAGTGAGGATTACTTCAAACCAGAGCCTCAGGTTACAGGCTGAAACAAAAGGAGGAGGGTAGCAGAGGGCGGTGCTGCCCTGAGCTCTGCTATCTGTGCTGTGTGCTGAGCAGGCTGCTGGGTCTGGGAAACCTGGCACACACATCCCCCGCACTCTGTGCTGGCACACGGCTAAGAGCCCATAGCTTGGAGTAGGTAAAACTGCAGGGAAACCATTTTGGAGAGCCATTAGTGAAGAAGAGAATTAATTCTCTCAATTGTCTAATACTGAGACAACCCTATTTATCAGGATCTAAAAGAACCACCCTGGCACCAGACAGTTCCTGTTTGCCTTAGAAAAAAAGTTATTCATAAGTAGCTTCCAGGAAAGTGCTCATCCAGCATTCCTGATGGAGGAGAGAACAGAAAATTTTCATGGCTAAGCACTACAGTTTAGGAACAAATTTTAACTCAAATTTGAGCTCAAGTGAAGAAAAGCCAACCAGAGGATGTTACAAACCTGGATTGATGAGTATGCAAGAAGTCTCTGGCAAATATTTCAAATTTTAGTCTTATGTTATAAAAATTGATAACTCTTGTGGGTTTTTTTTTTTTTTGTGGGTTTTTTTTTGTTTTGTTTTGTTTTGTTTTGTTTTGTTTTGTTTTGTTTTTCTGTGTGGTTTTTTTTAGATTTTTTTTCTTTGCTAAGTATATGACAGCATTGAAATGCTATGAGTTGAAATGCTTGAAGTGAGAGCAGTTAGAAGTGAGAGTCCTTGAAGTGAGAGCAGTTAGAAGTAAAATCATCTGTCATAAAACCCAAATGGTGACCATGAAATTATAACAGATGTGAGACTGAGAAACTGAAGCTGCCTGGACAGACTGAGTAAATGCTGCGCTGGGACACAAGGCAGGGTAATTCCTTGGTTCATGAAGTAGCCAGAGACCCACAGCATGAGAAATCAGTCCTAACATACTTCTGAACCAGTATGCAAGATACATAATAGTGGATGAATGGTTGTGATTTGCAGTAGAGACTATCATGTACTCAAACACCAACCCTGGAGGAGGAAAAACATGATTTACTACAGTAATACATAAAAGAAGACAAATGAAGTGGCTTCTGAAAAGAAATTCAAGCTGCGCAGAGAGGATTTAAAAAACTCTTATCAAAGACTTGGATGTATGCACCCCATCTAATGTGTTTTCTAAAAGACTAAATCACAAAGAAAGTAGTGTGGCTAAAGAGCAACGGGGGCCTTGTTAAAGTAAAGAAACATCCTCCAAAAAAGAAAAAATCAGATCCAAATCGTAGAAATTGAGAAGAGCATAAGGTCTAGTTTTAGAATGAACTTCCCCAAAAAAGGAAGCTGTAAGAACTAAGTTGTATCCCTATCATTCTTCAGTTTGCTAGTCAAGCTCTTCTATTATTCTCCTGTACAATATGTTCACCTGTCGTCTGGCCATGCTGGTGGATACATTTGAATTCATCTTTCTTCACAAGGGTGGCCTATTCTAATGAAGGCCTTTGTTTTCAGAAAACCTAACTTGTGTTTCATGAGAAACTTGCAAAGGGCTGTTAAATACAAAGACATAATCTAGTTCTGTGTTTTTTTGTATTTCATAATTTAAATAAGGGTAAATATTAGCATCACAGGAGCACAGCATACAGGCTCAACTACTGTAAACTAAAATGAACAATATGATACTCCAACCAAAATGACAGTTCAGATTAGATTGTGTGTTCACAACTTTATGAAGTCATAAATCTAGTACAGTATGTAATCAAAGCATGTGGCCACCAAAGAGAAGAATTGCTATTTGTTAATTTTGGATCAGGTGTTTGAAACAGGAGTTGTTTTCCTTTGGTAAAGGCCTGTCTGTAACAGAGGACTTCAGCAGCCTGGGGCAGGGTTTGCTGAATGAAGGGTTTTGACTGCAAGAGGGGATAAAGCCTCTTTAGCCAGGGTTAAACTGCAGAGATCTCAGCAGGCCCTTTGCCATTTTCTGCTCCAACACTTTCTCCTGAAAATCTCCCTGCAGTTGCAGAGCTATTGTTTATCCCCTTTCAGTATTTGTTGCCTTTACCTACACGAGCACAAAGCCTGCCAAGGGTTTTGCATAAAGGTTCATCTCTGGACCAGCCTCAGGACTAAAAAGGGTAGATCCATATGGCCAACTCTCAGATCTCTCTGTTTTGATCTCAATTTAATCAACAGGTTTATGAGCTGAGGTTTGCTTTTCAGCTAATTAAGGACTGTCTACAAACCAGTACTGTCTCATTTTCTGCACTGGTTGACAATCAAGTGAATTGTGCACTTTGGACACATTCTGTGGAACCCAGTCCTCTCCAAGTGGGAAAACTTTAAACTTATATCCTCTTCAGAGCTGGTGTTCATCCCTCTATGCTACAAAAGAAGATCTCAGAAAGAATCCAACTATCTATTTTAGGTTAGGTAGCTGGAAAAGTTTCTTTCTTTTTAATCTGTAGTTCATCTGAGAACATATAATAATTTATGTGTTAATTCTATTTTTCAAGATTATTCTTCTGTGTCCACCGAAGTTTTGGAGTTTCTGTGTAATCTGAACACATTTTATTTCATAAAAAAAAGTATGAATCTAAACTGCTTTAAATGTACTTAAGTTTCCATGTCTTGCCTTTACAGTAGGTAAATAGATTGTAAATTAAAGTTTGAACAATTCAAATCCCAGTCCAAACTCTACTGTTACATATTCTTAGTGCTTCTTACATATTCAGTAAAAGCCAGTGTTATAGAGAATATTTTTAAGTGAAAAATGTATTACTATACATCTTACTAGCATTAACTATGGAAAAATTGGGAAAAACCTTTTTTTCCAAATCACAGCCTGAAAAACTCCTATAGATTGAACTGACTAATGTCTTTATTAATTATGAGATGCTTTTATCCTTTCCTGACTACACTGATTCCCAGAAACAGTGGTGCTTCTGCACACAGTTTAACTCCCTTGTAAACACACCCATCTGCTCGGTGTTTTCCTTCCTGCATAACTTTTACCTCAGTGGTAAACGCAGCTCACTGAGGGCATTAGGCAAGAAATACATCTCTTCCTGCAGGATCACCTTGTTAAAATGAAATGGGAAATCAGGCGATGGTCATTCTCTCAGATGATCCCTGTGCTGACAAATGCCAGCTAGAGTTCAAGGGTGTGGGTGACAGGACACTTCAGTGACTGTACCTTAAATGCTTATGTGTCAAAGAACATTTTTATTTATTTCTTGATATCTGTGCCTTGGAGAGTGTTATAATTTAAAGCTTTTCTCAGAATTGTGTATTCTCAAAGTCAATAAAACTCGATGTGATTATTGGCCAAACTGTTGTGTCATGGAAAGCTTTATTATTCCAATGACTTCAAATATTTTTCTTGGTCTCAAGAGAAGCAGTGTCATCTTCAGATTTGACCATTTTCATGGTGGAAGTGCACAGAGAGTGTTCCTATGGAGTTTAGAACAGTGGAGGGATTGCTTCAAACTCTGATAGAGACTGGGGGTGAGCCCCTTTCATGCTGGTGACAAGTTTCAGAAGTAGGATGCCAGCAAAATTCAGCTCACCAAAGGCACTTACACTGACTGGCTCTGTACTTTGTCCACAAATATCTCAAGCTCCCAGTTCTATTCCATGGAATTTTCAAGAGCAGCTATCAGTTTCATAGGTCCCAGAGTCTCTACAGGGAAGAAATGTCACTGCAGACCAGACAATTTCAACAACACAGTCACAGTTCCCACCCTACACTTGTGCTGCTATACTAAAATGCTGAATACAGAATCTTGTCTGCTGGTAGGTGTAATGGGAAGTGTTTATTGTTCTCATGAAGTAAACACAGACAAACATGGGTTGTGTGTTTTGTGAGCAATTGTATCCTTAGGCATGCTTATCTGCATTGATCCTCATAGGAGAACAGTGTCTCACCAGGGAGGTTGCCAGCTTTCAAGATGAATTTTGCTTGAAGGCTGTGCATCTCCATGTTGACTTCAACTTCTTCCAGAGGATCAGGACCTATCTTCCATGTTTGGCAGTCCTTGGTTTTAAAAGTGAGGACTGACTGTTCTATTCTTACTAATTTTAGTGTGTAGATCTTATCCTGTGCATTTTAGAGGAGAGAATATAAAAATTGCAATGACACAGACTGGTTGGAGGAGAAATGCTTCATGTTGGGACAAACCACCTGGGTATCTACCTAGGCAGAATCTGGTATTATACAGGAGAATAAGTTGAATAAGGGCAGCATGGACAGCCAGGCTATAAGGTGTGCTGGAGACTTCTATTTAGAGGTGACAGCTGGATCAGAAACATTTAGTTAGGTATTTTGAAGGATTTTAAACCGAGATTAAAATACAGAAAGGTTTGAGCATGAGTGATTTCTGATCTAGGAGTGGAATTCAGATGGATCCCTGTGTCCATGCAGTTAACCCCTTTACATGACTAGGATTTGGTATAACGTGTAAGGTAACAGGCAACTCAATGTGTGTCTGTACTTCAGGATTACTACTTTGCATTTTTTAATGCATAAACCAAGGGATTTGTCATTCTAATAATCTGTTTTGCATAAACTACTGCAGCACACATGTGAGTGCCTAATTCAGGTACATGTTTATTTAACAGAGTACTTCTTTGTTATAGTAACACCAGGAAAAAAGTACATATGGTTCCTGCTGTCAAAAATGGTTCCTGCTGTCAAAAATAAAGATATAGAAGCATGGTAAGCAGAGGCTCCTAATTTCTCTCTCATCTGCCAGGTATAACCTTTCACCTATAAAACCCAATCACCTGTAAAAGGCAGTTGTTAAGCTATTATTTTATTAGGTATTACTAAATAGCTTCCTGTTGATAAGTGACAGCTTACAATATGTACAGTATCTTAAAAGACAATTTGTATCCATAGGCTTCAGCCTTTCCTAGTCACGTAAGCTGAATGTGCAGAGGGCTTCATGAGAAGGGTAAGCTTCTGAAAAATCAGGTTAATCTATAAATAGCTTCATTACTGAATGTAGGCATTTAGGGCTGTGTAATATTCTGAAAATTATGGGTCTGTGTTTTCCAGTATTTTCTACAAATAGTTAGCAGATAGTCTAGGCCAAGCTGCCTTTATTGCTTCCTAAGCAGCAAACAAGAGGCTGTGCGGACAATCCACTTTGTACCAAAGAGGTGACAGAGACTGGGATACAGCTACAACAGTCAAAAAAAACCAACCTTCAAAGAATTCAATTCTTTGGCATTTCTTCTTCTCCATTTCTATGGAAAGCTTTTCATTCCTAAAATATCAAGTGAAGGACCAGGAAAAGGAAGTGGCACTTATTTGTAGGAGAACTGTACCAAACAAAGGAGCCTTTCTGCTGAGGTGACCATGCTGGAGAGTGCCACTGATTTGGCACAGTTGTATTACAGCCTTGACATGGGTTCAGCAAAGCCTGAGTGTCAAACTTGACATCTACAATCATTTCATGAACTATCCCTATTAAAGCTTCCAATGGAAGTGAAGTCAGGATTTCACTAGAGCAGTGTCAATATTTACATGAATCTCCTGTTTGGGTGGTGGCAGTGTTGCACTGTCACACTGACTATGGGGAAAAAAGTTGCAACTCTTGGCTACAGCTTTAAGTGTCTGAATGTTAGACAAAGCCAAAGAATACTGAAGTTCCAGAGAAGATTGGAAGGCCAAATATAGGCAGATATATTGGAAGGCCAAATTTGAGGCAGACTTTTGCTCTTAAAATCAGGCATGAGCTGCTTAGTATCTCTTATCTGTTGAGAATAAAGAATTTAGGGGCAGATATTATGTGTTTGAGTTCAAGTACAGTATTCAGATGTGTTGTATGTCGTGAGTGCCTCACTTCTGGAATAACTGATTACTTGCTACTTATATTGGGCTATGTACCTACATCTTATGTGAGAATCCTGGTCTAACACCCAGATTATGCATATAAAACAATAAAATTGGAATGGTGAGTGTACTTATCTTCAATTGAAATACAATAAACTCTGAATTTAGATAAGCTTTAAACATTTAAAAATTAGTTCCTCATATGAAAGCTTCAGCAATTAATGGCAATATAAAGACCATGTTTTTCTGTAAGGAGAGATTACAATCTTGCTGAGGTGTGTGAAAAGATGTATCCCCAAACCCAGCAACTTACCCTCTCTTGAGTGTGGCCTTGCAGGGTGTGGAGAACACATGACCACAGGGGAGTAGCCTGCACAAGTTCAGCTTGGAATAGAAGTTTTTTCCCCCCTTGAAGCACCCAGCCAGTGCACAAGAGGTTAAAGAAGAAAAAGAACACATTTGCATTAAAAAGCTGCTCAGAAGACTATAATTCTCTCATTATGACTTAGCAGGTTTTGCGGGAGGACTCTTCCAATGTCCAAATGAATGTGCAAAAACCTGAAATTTCTAGGAAGGGCAATGTCTTGGCTTTGGATTAATACATGTTTATGTGTGCTTTCACAATTAATAAATTCAAGTGTTTATCCATTAATGAACTTACACTTATAATCTAAAATAAATATGTTTGGTCCAGATCAGATTACTATTGCTTCCTTCCCCACTTAAAGGCAGCATAGTCATTAAAATAAGCACATTTTTATTTCAACCACTTTTTAACCTACCTAGTGGCCTGTTCGTCTTCACAACATACCACTGAAACAAACAGCTGTGACTCTCAAAAATTCTGTCAAAGCCCTCATGAAAAATGAAGTTAGATTCTTCTTATGATAGAACTTAGCTGTTTTTGAAGATTCCCTGGCTCAGGATAAAATACAGCAGTATAATTTATATTCCAAACTTCAGCTGGTATGACATGCATGTGATCAATACTGATGAGACAAACTAAGCCTCTTGGCCTAGAAATTTCATGCAGAAAAGCAGATTTTATAATAAATCTTTGAGATGACAATGAGGTGTAGTAGATAAAGGAAATGAGTCTCCAAACTCCCTTGAAAACCACCTGTCACAGTCAGATTGGCCATGGAGCTGTCCCCATCTGTGGATACAGCATTACTTCATACCATGTGGTATTTACACTTTGCTGTCCTTGTGTTTTCTAATCACATGAATGCTGTAAAGATCTTTGGGTCTAAGCTTTTAACTAAGGTCAGTGGGAATTCCAATTTTTTTAAATCTAGATTTCTCTGAAAACATATTTATAGAAGCCAGTGAAGATAATTTTATGCAAGGTTTTTCTTGGAGGATAATGGATACCCATGTATTTATTTAGAGACAGATGTGGCATTTTTATAGAAGGAAAAATATAATCATGTTAGGATTTAGACAACATGTCTGGTTTAAAATTACTCTGAGAAACACAACTGGTGCTTCTGTAGAGGATTGAAGTAATTTTTATGAATAAGACAGGCTTCTATTTGCATATCATTTAGTTCTTACAGATTTGTGCATGGCAAGTCTTTTATATTTTATTGTATCATCATAAAAAGGACACAGTGAAACAGCATCAGAGCTTTTTGCAGATGTCAGTTCTCCACTGAGAACTGAGGCTCTCCAGCTGTTACAAGGAAAAAGGGAAAGCAGATTGCTACGTGTTGGCATCTCAGTTCACCAGACATCTTAACAGATCTCAGTCTGTTGGGTTTACTTACTGCTAATAAGATTAAGTGTTGCAAAAATTTCTAAGAAATGTCTTAATTGTTAGCAGTGCTCTAAATAGTATCAGTTGTTTTAACTATTTTGCTACTCTAGTTCAACCAATTTGGTGCTTATTCTAGTATTTGAGATAATTTTTAAAGTACCTTTTGTTTTCATGTTTTCCCTTATTGGCTACAAGTGCATTCAGTGCTAATGAAATCTCCTGTGTATTACTTAGAAAAAAGATTAAAAACAGTTCAAAATGAAGTCATTATAAAAATTTTATATCAAAATCTAAGTAAGACTATCCCCAGTATCAAATATTACTATTTTACAGCATACTAAACTTTTATTTAGAAAAGACAAATTGGCAAGATCATGAATATTGACCTTTTCCATCTGTTAGGTCCAAAAATATGTGCTTTATGTTTATAGTTACTTCTGAGACTGTAACAATCCAAAGTTGTGACAAGGGAAATCCTCAGTAGCTGGAAGGAATGAAACATCCCTCATAATCAGAATTGACAAGGAACTGGCTGCTCAGAGAAGCTGTGGCATAACTGATTTTTGGAGACTTTCTAAAGTTGTCCAAACACTTTTGGCTTTTGGCAACCTGATCTAACTCACTACAAAGTCCTCTTACCTCTGCAGACTTTGTGATGGGAGTTGATGCAACATTATGTGGCTGATTTCTCAGCTGCTAATAGGCACACATTCTATTTAGTGAGGTACAGTGGATAAAATTTGCCATCTATTCACCTGCCAACTGTCAGAGGGTAGGAGCTGAGATTTTATATTATTAATGCAGTAAAACAGGAGAAGAAAGCTTGGCTGTTGAGCTATCGACCCATGTACCCACCTCAGATAAGAACTGCTGTGGCTATTATTTATTTATGTATGCAAGATTGTGTAACAGGCCCCTCTAAACAAATACTTTGTTGCAGTTATTCATAAAACTGAAGCTCTAACTGGTATTTTTAATGCAGATTTCTTGTCTTTTTTTAGGCTTCCTATTTTTGGTAAAGGTTTCCCTCAGAAGTTTGATCAAATCTTGCCACATAAAATAGCATACCCACAAAGTTAAATGTCACAATCTTCTATTTATATTTTCTTTTTAGTAAATTGGTACAGTGATGGTATCATCAGATCCTGTTATTTAATGAAGTGTTGCAATAATATAAAAGAAGCCTTTATACTGCAACTAAAACATGTTTTTCATGACTTTCAGCTGAGTACAAGTAATTATTCAATTCATATTTATCAAAGCAATCATTAGGAAAAGGCAAGTAGAGTGCCTGGGATTTTCCCCAGGGCTAATGAACAATATCTGTGTATTCAATGAATGGTGGGCAAATAACAAAATATTTCTGTTTGTCCTGGATCTGTTCTCCTAGATGCAGAATTCAGAGGTCATAGAACTGTGGATGAGGGGGTTTGGAGATTCTTTCCCTCCTCCCCATCCCCTTTTGGGCTGTTTACCTCTCTCATTGAGAACACACCAGGAATGGCAGGTACCCAAAGACAGAGCAGCATTAATGTCATTTCTGAGTGGTATCAAGGGAGGCTCAGGCAGATTAACAAAGGATTGGTGGTAATAGAGGTGCAATATGAGTCTTTATTTTCAATAATATTGCAGTGTTGAAACCACACAAGTGGTTGATAAAGTATCTAATAAAACTACTCACAGGTTTTCCATTCTTAATTCTATTTCATTTTTCTTTTGTTTTTAAAAAATCTCCGTAGGATTTACTGAAATGGGATGTCTGACACAAATGTGAGTGGCTGGTGATCTTTCCCAGGTTAAATCACACTCCTTCATGAGCATTTTGATCCACCACATCTTATGCTTATGTTTTCTGGGAAAGCAGAGAATTATTTAGGTTGGAAAGGACCTTTAAGATCAAATCAAACCTTTTGCCCTGCACTGCCCAGGCCACCACTAAACCATGTCCTTAAGAGCCACATCCACAGGTCTTCTGAATACCCCCAGGGATGGATACTCCAGCCCTTCCCTGAGCAACCTATTCCAATGCTTGGTAACCTTTCCATGAAGAAATTTTTTCTGTTGTCCAACCTAAGCCTCTCCTGGGGCTACTCGAGGCCATTTCCTCAAACAAGATGATTTTATAAGTTCATGGAGTTCTTTAGAACAACACTTTAGTCAATCAAGACATTATTTAACCAAATAAAATCTGTTTTTTGTGCTTTTCAACATCGTTTATGGTTGTGATTAACTTTGGTTTTTTTTTCTGTGCAGAAGTGATGACCATTATGAAAAATGAAGTAGAAAAAGGATATATCATTGATATCATTATTGCTATATTGTACAATTGTTACAGAGAAAATTTACCACCACAGATTTGCACAACTGTTCATAAACTGACATACAACTGCCCCTGATTAGCCAGAACTTTTGCTTAAGCTTTAGTTATTCAGCTGTGGTTTGTATACACAGAAATTATAATCTTTGAAAACTTCATTTTTAAAATTCACACGTGAAAATTCATTACCTGATAGGATGGCAGCAGGAGGTTTCTTCACGATTTCCTGGCATGTCTTCTTTCCTATGATGAGAAAAGCCAAGACTGTACAAAACAATTAAACAAATAAATTGAACATAAAGGTAGGTAGGTAGGTAGGCAGATAGATAGATAGATAGATAGATAGACAGATAGATAGATAGATAGATATGTAGTAATGAGGTACAGGTATGGCTTTTGCCCTTTAACACTGTGTGAAAAAAGTGATAAAACCTTTCGTGCTGCTTGCACGGTCGGGACTGCACTCTGTGTTTTTCCACATATGGTTTGATAAACTGAAAATGCATTTGACACATGTATTTTGAAGAGGGTGAGTGTCCACAATTCAAATAAAGTCAAAAGTGTTTCTAGCATTTACCTTATCTGCAGCAAGAGGGAGCTTGCAAGCCTGAAACACAGGCTGTAACAGAACCAGAGTGGTAAAAATTGCTGATGGACCTTCTCTGTTTTCCTTCAACTTTGTGGTTTTGTAAAGTCTTCTGGCACTAAGCTTCACGATCTATTTGAACGCTGTTTAAAGCAGTATTTATCTCACTGTGATCACATTTATGGGGTGTTGATGGATTTTCACATACTTTTGAGGTTGAATCCCAGTGCTAATATAGTTTTCTGCTCTCTGGAATACATTTTTAGACTGAATGTGCCATTTCGAGCTACCACGTGCTGTGCTTCCATGAATAATTTAGCTCCTGTGAGTTCCTAATGACTGTACAGAACCAGTTTGAGATTAGCACCCCAGAGTTTTAAAAATTTGTTCCAGCCCTGTTATTGCTACCTGCAGGTTCACCACATGGACTAGCACGTACTTAGTAATTCCTACCTGCTTTCTCTGCAGTGAAATTACCTCTAAAAAACGTGGGCCTTGAGATTTTTTTTCTCATTTGTGCTTACTTCCTCTGTGAGCTTCCTGAGCTGCCAGATTAGCTGTTTAAACAGCTCAATTAACAGTTTTAAAATAATAAATAGTTTTTTAGTGCACTGTAAGCACACCCATGTTCCGTCAGTCCCGGGTGAACTGACGTGAACAATTCGCGCTGGGACGGCATCGGCACGGGCAGGGCCCCACACGCGGCCCCTCAGAGGCGATCGGGCCGTACCCGAGCGGTTTCGGCGGGAACCGCCTGAGGGGAGCTGAGGGGAGCTGAGGGCCGCCGCGCCGGGCGCCATCCCCGCAGCGCCGCCAGCCTCCAGCCCAGCCCGCACGGCTCTCCGGGGCTGCTGAGCAGCCGGGGCGCGATGCCGGTGCCGGGACGGTGCCTGAGGTGAGAAGGCGGGCGGCGGTGCCAGTGCCGGGACGGTGCCTGAGGTGAGAAGCGGTGCCGGTGCCGGGACGGTGCCTGAGGTGAGAAGCCGGGCGGCGGTGCCGGGACGGTGCCTGAGGTGAGAAGCCGGGCGGCGGT